>JAVJIF010011280.1:0-134651 GCA_038442645.1 Agave tequilana
GTCCATATAAACATGGGTGTATCTCAAATACTAATCATGTATTTCTCAAGTCTAATTACATTGCATTTAACCATAATGAACATGAAAAATATGAAAACCAATACACACTAAAAATTAATAATATGAAAGTATGTAAACTAAATGGGAGTAAGAGATAGTCACCAAAACCAAGAGGGCTCATCTCTATATCTCCAAACCATGGTTGTCCTCCCACCAAATTTTTCTTGAAAGTGACGCATCCAAAAGTGTCACCATTTAGCTCAGAACATATCCACCATCAAGGTACCAATACTCTCACATCAAGTGAGAGATTACACCTACATCAAATACAATAGGGGTGGATTTTGGTACCCATACCTTATTGGGTCCATGGGGGTTAGCAACTTTCCTAACCCAAATAAATTTTTTTTGTAAATTTTGAATTATGTATTCTATCATAACTAAACTTTACAAGGTGGCCCTTACGTCCACAATGTACACAAGTGTACACATGAGCATACATAGAATCATGTGTGTGAGCATGATGAGCATGTGTATGCCGTGTTTGGTGTGCATGAATATATGGTGCATGTTTTTTGCGAAATATAGATTCCAATTCTTGTGATTCATAACCCATTGGCTCAAAGTGGAGCCCAAATAATCTACTCTTTTTTAAAGCACATATATCACTTTTAATAATTGAAAAAGATATGGAGTAAGCAACATGTTTATCAATAGAAGAAGAGGCAATAGGAACATGACAAACATGAGAAGATAAATCATTTTTCAAAGAGGTATTTTCCTTTGAAACTAAATCCAATCCTTTGAAATTAAAGTGATTTTATTTTTCAAAAGATTCACTCTCTTTTAAAACAATTTCAAGTTTTGAAGGCAAAATCTCATTTTTCTTCAAAACACAATCATTTTTACTTTTTAAGATTTTGTTTTCATTTAAGGCAAGATTAAGTTTGGATTTTAATGATGTCTCTTTCATTTGAAATCTCCTCCCTTTCTTGCAAGCCATGTTAAGTTTAGAAAATAAATTCTTATTCTCTTCTTTAGTTTAAAGCTTTTCTTTTTCAAGAGTTGGTATTTTTCTAATAGATTTTCACAATAAGAGATAGTTCTTCATTTAAAGCATCAGCATCAACATAATTATTACTAGAAGAACTAAACA
Source organism: Agave tequilana (assembly GCA_038442645.1). Classification (NCBI taxonomy): domain Eukaryota; kingdom Viridiplantae; phylum Streptophyta; class Magnoliopsida; order Asparagales; family Asparagaceae; genus Agave; species Agave tequilana. Next base: position 1,157 of record JAVJIF010011280.1, read on the forward strand.
CTATCATCTAGTTGAGTTTTTGAATTTATCTCAAGGGAGTCATTCCCTTGGACCATGTAGTAATGTTGGTTGGACTCATCCTCACTAGATTCCTTCTCCAAAATATCTGGCGTTTGAAGCTTTGGAGAGGACAAGGTGTTCCACACTGCAAAGACGGAATCACAATGAGAATTGTTTATAGTGCATCTAAGTGCTTCTAAGGCTTGTGCATTGGCCTATATATGCTTGCTATTACCAATATAGGATTTCTTCATAGTAGCAAGGTAAACATGCATTTCTAGGGTTTTGAGATACATACTCATCTTAAGCTTCCACATATCGATGTAAGAAACCTCAAATATGGGAGGGGAAAGGTAATCCATGAGTGTGTGTAAACAAGTATGTGTGCAATTGCAAATAGATTAGCTAACCAAGATCTCACTCCTAGGTGGTTAAACCTAATATCAGGAGTGTAGGCTCTGATACCAATTGAAAGTACACCTAGAGGGGGTGAATATGTATAAGGCTAATCTAATGACAAATGATACATAATCAAAAATAAATTGCAACACACTTAGTGTAACCAAAGAGTGTACCTAAATTTTGGTGAAGGGCTCTAGACTATCTCCTCTAAATTCCTCTAAATAAGAGTTGAGGTGCTATGTAAAGCTCTCTTAGTTCAATACAAGTGAGGCACACAAACAATAGCAAGCATATGAACAATATGAAATAATGTAAGGCACAATATAAGAGAGAGTTTAGAGATAGTGGATCAATCACAAACATCAAGATATTTTTTGAGATTCGAGCCACTGCTCTACGTCCCCGCTTTCACACAGAAGGATTTCCGCTATATCGTCCCCACAAGACTTCCACACAAGGAACCTCCACTAAGGATTTGGGTAATATAACTTTGGAGTACCCAACTCCTCTCTCCAACAAATATAGCCTCAATAACCTCTACACTTAGAGGGATACCAACACAACCAAAGTCAACCTCCATAATCACCTCTACACAAAAGGGATACCAACAAATATAAGGAAGGTTACAACTCTTGGTGGTCTCAACAAGCACAAACCAATTTTCCCACAAAACAAAGATCCAAATAGATAGGATAGATATGATAACTCAAGTGTGAGAAAACAAAGTGCTTGAAAAATAAATCACAAAGAAAAACTCTTGGGAAAACTTCTAGATGGCTATAGAAATGAAGGAAAAAACTAATTCCCAAAGACTCTATTTTTCTTTGATTTTTCCAATCCTTAAAACAAATATAATAGATCGTTATAACCCAAAAACTCTTTGAAAACTTGTTGCTAAAACACTAAGAAAGATAGAAAATTTGCTCTTGAAAATCTTGGTGAAATCATGTAAGGAGGGGGCAATATATAACCCTCTAAAAAATCTGCCCGTTGCCAGTAAGAAAGGGCAGAATTGCCCTTTCGGTCGACGGCTAACGGTCATTTTTATGACCGTTGTGCCTCTAGTCGACCGCCTGGTCGACCGGACCTGGACATAGAGAGCAGAACTCTCTGTCGATCGACCGCTCGGTCGACCGGGGCCAGAACCAGAGAGCAGAACTCTTTACGGGTCGACCGACGCGGTCGACCGGCCCTCCAGCCCAATGGCCGTGCACGTTCGTGCACATCGGTGGACCAGACCAGTCTACTGACTTCTGCCTCGGTGTCGACCGGCAGAAAACCAGGTCACACAATAATAGGGATTAAAAACTTATCTTTTTATCTTCAATTAAATCCCATAAAATCACATAAATTTCATAAAAATACGTTCTTATGAGATCTTTGAAATGTAAATATGTGTGACAAAAATTCAACACATATTATAAAACAATTTGAACCATTTTTGTGATATAGAAATTTGGCTTAAACACAAAATCAGTATTTTTCAAAACTTGAATTTTTGAAATGGAAAACGTTTTCTCCAAAACTTGTCTAAAGACAAAAATAATATTGAAATAACTTTGAAGTATATTATATATGGATAGAATCTTATACACATAATATATATATATTAATATTTTTGACATGAAATTCAAAACCGGTTATACCGAAAAATCAAAACCAACAAAGTTTAAAACTTGTGTGTGTATGTGAGCTTGAGCATATCAACACTTTCTAATCTTTACAATAATCTAAACATACTAAATATAAACCGAGGTCTTCTTGTAGAACTCCTTCTCCAGTCGACTCGATCCAAGTGCGATCCTACGAGCTTGACTCCAACTTAGTACTAGATGCGATCTTGACGCTCAAGTTTTTAAATCAACATGTGAAAGCTTCAAAACTCCTTTGTTGAAGCTAATCGCCAACTAATATCTTTGTCAATCACTGAAATTATTTAAACACAAGATTATTAGTAAACTATAACTACATGAGTTAATCATCATCAAAACTAGAGTGATGGGCCTCTGGGCCAAAAAATTGAACCTCAAAATCAACTATCCATGTTTTGAATTTAAACATGTTTTAAAAATAACTCAAACAAAACTGTCAGAATTGCCAATCTTGTAGACTAGCTAGCGATCGACCGGCCAGTCGATTAGTAGATTCAAAATCTGAACGTTAGGACCTCCGATCGACTGGCGGTCAACCATGACAAACTGAGAGTTGGCTGCTCACAGTTGGTCGACCGCCCGTTGACCGCAACAGGGACCGGTCGATCGCCCGGTTGATCGGAAGCGTGCACAACATGCATACCCCCATTACCAGAACTCCAGTCGATCGTGCGGTCACCGTTCTGGCCTGTAATAGGCACGGTCGACCCGCCCGATCGACCAATATTGGCTAAAATAGTTTTTGAAAAAAATCTTTTTGACGAAATATAAAAGTTTGAAATATTTTTGTTTAGATTTTGGAAGATAGGAAACATACATAACTGCTAGATATAAGTTCAAAACTTGATAAAAAAATATTTTAGAAATTTGAGAACCAAAATCATACTTTAGAAAAACGTGCATTTTGGGGTGTGCGTGTATGTGCGCGTATTTTTGAGCTTCAACCATATATACTAATCTTTAAAAAAATTATTTACAACATCTACAAGCAGCGTCTCTGTTGATGTTGAGCAGTAATAAAGTTAGAGCCTAATATCCCATATTTGAGTCATCCATACCTGTATCACCTGAAATTCATTCTTGAACTTCTATTAGTACCAACTAGCTTTTATATGATTTGTTATCATCAAAACGCATAACTCGGGGATTGTAACCTTTGAGCCAACAATCTTTTCCTTGGTCTTCAGCTTGTCTGCGAGTTATCTTTTGTAAATGTCAATAAGTTAGACCTTATTCAGACAGGTTGAAGAGAAATCTGAGAGTTTTGTCTTTGTAGAGTGTCAACACTCCTGGCGTTGAAACCATAAATGGTTGTAGTGGAGGTGGATAACCTGCTAAGTGGGATACCCAAGAAGTAGGGAAGCCTTTTTGGGATGATGCTGAGAGCAGACCCTGCATCAACCTGGATCCTCTCTATACATGTAGAACCAATATACCTAGTGTAGTATAGAGGTCTATCATGCTTATTATCTTTGAGGAGCATGTCCTCAGGAGTGAAGGTGATGGATGGCACCTATCGTTGCACCGAATGACATTATGGTCACGTAATCCCGTCGTCATTAATAGGGGTTATCGGCACTTGTGTCAGAAAGGTTTCTGAGTTAGCAAATGCGTCCCTAAGTATCTTTCTTGTCTCCTTTCAGAGGCAAAGTAGCTCCTACAGAGTCATACGAACTGAAGTATTGGCGACTGTGCTAATATGTCGAAGCAGAAAGGAGCGTTGAGTCCCTTTGGAGAATCTTCCTTCAATGATTTGTCGAATCCGACCTACTTTTCCTTCCCGTTGTCTAATGGCAGGGATAGAATCAAAGCCTGAATGGGTGCAGTTATTCTCGATGTCGTTGGTTGTCATGTCTTATCGGGGGGAGTCTGGTTATACTATCATAGGTACGGTTTTCCAGACCGAGTGCATGCTAGTTGCGAGGTAGTGGGCTATACCACCTGTTGACTGATTTTTCCTGCACACAAAAATAAGGATATTAGATTTTGAAATAATAGTGTGAGGTTCTCAGTTCTAATCCGCGGTAGCAGGGCTATGCGGGTCGTGATCCTCAGGGAGGGACTGCGATGGAAGCGTTAAGCAAGTTATACTCTAAGCTTTTATTTTTATTAGTTAAATAGTGATATTTACAATGGGTGGTAGAAAAGAATATGGAGATGATGTTGTATTTAATCTACAAAAATAAAAGAAAAGAAAAGAAAAGAAAACTAACCTTGGTTGGAGAAAATATGTGAAAACCTAACACTTTCTACCTTATTTCGGAGGCATGAACGCATAAGGCATAGGATCGATCTCAGTCCACTGTCGCATTAGGTCATCAAGCCTTGGGCAAGTATGAGTTGATACGCCTAGAGGAGGAGAACATCTCCATGGAATATCGTTGGCACCACCAATCTTTGGTATACTTGTGGTTCGGTAATCGCTTGTATGCTCGTCACAGATCAAAGAAATAACGTAGAAAAGAAAAGGAGACAAAAAGAAAAGTAAAGCAAATAAATAAAAGCAAAAATTACCTTCATTAATTGATACAATGGAGAAGAGAAGCATACATCAGTGTCACCCTCACATAGCCATCTCCCTCTCTTGAAAAGAAACCCTAATTACAAAACTAGAAGAAAGGAGAGAAACCTAAAAATCCTAACTTTGGCCCTTTGCTGGCCTCTGGATTTTTCTGTGCGTTCTCTGTGTTGCATCTGCAGGATATTTATAGGTGCAGAAGGAGGTAGAGTCCTAGTACAACTCTCCCAAAAAGATCTTATCTCTAGACTTGTGGCACTTATCCATAGAAATTCAAATCTGTCCTGCAACTTTTTATCATGTTTATTGCCGAAATTAGCTTATCTACGGATTGAATTGGAAAGTTTGATCAACATAAGAGTTGTAGGTCTTCAAGTCTTCTTTCTGGAGCATCTTGAATCATCAGATTTGCATAACTGTAGCAAAAGTTATGATTTAAACACTAAAACGTGTACAGTCTGAATCTGAATTCTTTAAATTTTTATCTTTGCACTCTCTTTGGCTTTTATCCTCATCCTGCAAGAGTTTAGGGTTGGGTAGAATTCTATCCTTCTCTCATCTTTAATAATTGCAACTTTAGCCCTTTTGCATTTGCACTTTGACAATTGATATTTGCACTTTAACACTTGGGCTTCAAATGTGGGCTTTTGGGCTCTTTTCAAGCTTTAATTCTTCATTTTTATTATTTTGAGGCCTGCACACAATAAATTACAAAATATTAATAAATGTGCAGAATTAAATGAATAAATATGAAAATGTGATGGTAAATGTGATGATAAAAATGCACTTTTGACTACCAATCACACCCCCACACTTATCTTTTTGCTCGTCCTCGAGTAAAAACAAAGAAAAGAAAAAGTTAATCTAACCTAACTCACTTTCGTAGGAATCACGATTGCACTTAGCACGTGCAACAAGCCGTTAAACCTCTAGGTTACCCTAGAGGACGAGTGTTGTCTCGTGAGGGTTTTCAGCGGATTGCACCCACAAAATCCATATAAAAGGAAAATATTTGAATTATATTTGAAGAGACTAAGTAGTCTATAAGTTTTAGGATCCTCAATTTATTCATTCTTCAAACCTAGTCTTTATAAAGTCAATTGTTATTCATTTTAGGTAAGGATTAAAATTGAATTTCTAATATAGTCTTTTTCGTTACCAAAAGTCATACGCACCCTTGTGAATCTAGGTATTCCTTAACTTGGACTCTCATGTCTCTTTATTATTTTTATAACATCATCTAATTTTTTTCATGTAAGTATCAAGGCTTCTTGAGCCCTCATACCTAACTAATTGACTATTAGATGTGTTAATATATTTATTTTTTTTTTATTTTTTTTTTTGGCATGTATAGCTCATCTAATTTTTCTTTCGTATAAGTATCAAGGCTTCTTGAGGCCCTCATACCTAACTAATTGATTATTAGATGTGTTAATACATATATTATTTTTCTTAGTCTTCTTAGGCTTTCTAATCCACCCATGTAACGAACTTAAAGTCGATGACTCCCAAACCGGTTGGCTTTAGGGCACCAAGTGAGAAAACACCCCGCGGACTCAAATTCGAGTGAACTAGGCCCAAAACTAAGGACTTTATTTTATTTACTCACCTTTAGGCATGAATACTTATGCTTCTTGAGGCACATGTATCAGCTTAATTGGCGATATTTTTTTTTTTATTTCTTTTTTTTTTTATGAGGCACAAGGTCTTTGTCTTAGAATCCTAGATATGCATTTGGTATGCACATTTCATTAAGGTAAAAATCAAGACTAATTATTTATTCAATTCTCTCCTATACCTAAAAATTAAACAATTCATTTATTTTGACCAAGTTTTTAGAAATCCTAATCATGATTTTCCTAATCCTTAAAACTAACTTAGATTTCTTTCAAAAAAAATAAGTCAAAATATTTCCTTTTTATAACAATTTTTTTTTTTAAATTTTTTTTTTATTAGTAATTTTTTTTTTTTTTTTAGTTTTTACCTATGTTAGTATGTTAGTAAAGCCCACCCCCACACTTATCTCATGCATTGTCCTCAATGTATGAATGAATGCATATATGCATGAAACAGAACAAGGGAAGGCGGAAGTTACCTTAGGGTGGTGGTTCCGGAGGTGGTCTAATTGGTCCACGAAATGCGGCCCAATCAAGATAACAGATAATTTGGTGGAACCCACCAGAAACTTTCCTTACATAACCCACTAAAATATATGTATAATCATTTTTTAGAATTTCCACCCCATCAAATTTCCAAATTTCATAATAAATTTCAGAGTTAATTGTCTCAACCTCCTTGTCCCAAAATGGAGTATGAAAAGATGGAATGATTGACTTGGACATGGGAAGTACGGGAACGAATACTGACTCAGGGAAGAAGCTCAAATCAAGTAAGGGCTCAGGAGTCGGGCTAAGTTCGAGAAGTGGGTCCAAGTCAAAAAGTTGAAACTCAAGTCCACAATCATCTTCCCACAATGGAATGTGACTCAATGGTGGTGATTCAAGTTCAGGAATGATAGATGTGGGAATCAAAACTGACTCTAAAATATTACCTAAGTCGGGTAACAAAACAGGAGTCAATAATGATTCAGGAATTTGAACTTGATCATAGATTTGAGAATCTAGGTCACATTCGAGTTCTAATTCGGGAAAGGAAAAACTTGCCAAATTATCAGAATTTGAAGTTTCGGCAAGTTCACAAGATGGTACTGAATTAGAAACTTGTTGTTCCAAGCAACTTGGTTCGTCGGCTCTAATCAAGTGGTCATCGATATCAGAATCAGCCGGCCGGTGTAAGCATTCCACCATCAAATCTATGTCATGATCACGGGCTAATTTAGCCTCAGTCATGGCAGCTAGCATCCCTTCATAGTCGATAGGTGGATCATGTTCTGATTGGACTTGAAAATAGGACGGGTAATCGTGATAAATTTGTGAGTCGGTGGACTCACGTATCATCATGTCTAAATTGATGGTGATTTTTGCTTGGACTCATTCCTACTCATCATTTCCAAGATAGATGGATTTCTATTCTGAATGGGTGGATCTGAGTATGAATTTTGGAAGAATGTGGACTAGATGGATATGAAGGACAATTAGGTTGAGAATTAGACTCGGGGGACTCGAAACCCCATGAACTCTGTGACGAGTTGAAATTATTATGAAGATTATAGTCATAAGATGGAGTGTGTGGGTTATATTCATTCGGATAAGACCATTCCGGCACACTAGATTGGTCAAAGTTAGGGTATGCCGGGTTGGTAATATCCGAATAATAGTTAGGGTGTAATATGGATTAAAATTGGAATTATTATTATATGCCATATCACACCAACACAAACAAAACAAACAAATAAACAAACAAAAAAGAAAAATTCTAACCTAAGTTAGGGTAGACCTATGACCTAGACGACTCCTAACTGGTTAGACTGTCCACGGGAGGTAGGGTGTAGACTTTGACCACAAGTTAATCAGCCAGGTCGGGGCAAGAATGGTGGGAGGTTTTCCGTCAAAGACGTTCCTTAATTAAATAACCACCACACTTCGGGCTTTCGGCCCTCAATCCCCTTCCTAGACACTGATTTGGCAGGAGTCAACTTCCAGCACTGTTCCCCCTTAGGATAATCTCCTATTGAGTCCGAGATGTCCCTAGGGCCAACGTCTACTCTTTTTTAGTTAGGCTTGGGTTAGTGAGTGCTTGGATATGATTTTTGGGCTAAGGAAGGGTGATGAAATCCCCACCTTATCTTGTTAATGGGTTATGCCCTTAAGATGAATTAGTGCAAGTGTACAAGATAAACAGATAAGAGTCACTCAAAGCAGAAAATCAACCAAGAGATGAATCCTATTCTACATGCAATGCGTACGTACCTTGCGTCTCCAGCACTCTTCAACAGTAAATAAAAATAATTGAAAAGACACGTGCCTAATATGCAAACGTCTAATCAAATTTTATTTTTAACAACCAATAATTTACTGTTGAATTATTAGCAATTACAGGTATATCACAGAACAAATCAGAACAGAGCAGAAAGCAGAATTTTTAACTTGAAGCACCCTGCAAAAAATTGGATCAGTAATTCACCACTGTTGCCGCGTTTCCGCGGCTCTGGCCGCGGATCTGCGGCAAAACAGTGGTTCTGGTGCTCTGCCTTCGAGGGCAGAGGCACAGAATAGCAATATGTCCACTGCTGCTGCTATGTTTCTGTTTCCTATTCTCCAAACCTGCAAACAGAAAAGAATAAAGAATTAGTTAAAAATTAAAATTTTGTTTTAGAGATAAACTTACCGTCCCTCCCCGGCAACGGCGCCAATTTGTTGACTGATTTTTCCTGCACACAAAAATAAGGATATTAGATTTTGGAAATAATAGTGTGAGGTTCTCAGTTCTAATCCGCGGTAGCAGGGCTATGCGGGTCGTGATCCTCAGGGAGGGACTGCGATGGAAGCGTTAAGCAAGTTATACTCTAAAGCTTTTATTTTTATTAGTTAAATAGTGATATTTACAATGGGTGGTAGAAAAGAATATGGAGATGATGTTGTATTTAATCTACAAAAATAAAAGAAAAGAAAAGAAAAGAAAACTAACCTTGGTTGGAGAAAATATGTGAAAACCTAACACTTTCTACCTTATTTCGGAGGCATGAACGCATAAGGCATAGGATCGATCTCAGTCCACTGTCGCATTAGGTCATCAAGCCTTGGGCAAGTATGAGTTGATACGCCTAGAGGAGGAGAACATCTCCATGGAATATCGTTGGCACCACCAATCTTTGGTATACTTGTGGTTCGGTAATCGCTTGTATGCTCGTCACAGATCAAAAGAAATAACGTAGAAAAGAAAAGGAGAACAAAAAGAAAAGTAAAGCAAATAAATAAAAGCAAAAATTACCTTCATTAATTGATACAATGGAGAAGAGAAGCATACATCAGTGTCACCCTCAACATAGCCATCTCCCTCTCTTGAAAAAGAAACCCTAATTACAAAACTAGAAGAAAGGAGAGAAACCCTAAAAATCCTAACTTTGGCCCTTTGCTGGCCTCTGGATTTTTCTGTGCGTTCTCTGTGTTGCATCTGCAGGATATTTATAGGTGCAGAAGGAGGTAGAGTCCTAGTACAACTCTCCCAAAAGATCTTATCTCTAGACTTGTGGCACTTATCCATAGAAATTCAAATCTGTCCTGCAACTTTTTATCATGTTTATTGCCGAAATTAGCTTATCTACGGATTGAATTGGAAAGTTTGATCAACATAAGAGTTGTAGGTCTTCAAGTCTTCTTTCTGGAGCATCTTGAATCATCAGATTTGCATAACTGTAGCAAAGTTATGATTTAAACACTAAAACGTGTACAGTCTGAATCTGAATTCTTTAAATTTTTATCTTTGCACTCTCTTTGGCTTTTATCCTCATCCTGCAAGAGTTTAGGGTTGGGTAGAATTCTATCCTTCTCTCATCTTTAATAATTGCAACTTTAGCCCTTTTGCATTTGCACTTTGACAATTGATATTTGCACTTTAACACTTGGGCTTCAAATGTGGGCTTTTGGGCTCTTTTCAAGCTTTAATTCTTCTTTTTTTTATTATTTTGAGGCCTGCACACAATAAATTACAAAATATTAATAAATGTGCAGAATTAAATGAATAAATATGAAAATGTGATGGTAAATGTGATGATAAAAATGCACTTTTGACTACCAATCACCACCAAGCAAGCTTCTCCTCTTCTGAGTCACTGAAAGAAGCTATAGTCACAGCCTTATCACTCGTTGCAAGAGAGACGACGTTACATGACTTGCGTTTGAGCTTGGGGTTGCTGGATTCCCATTGCTCATCATTAACAATATCCGAGTGGACCCACATGATCTCTCAGAATTTTGTTGTCATTGCTATGAAGCTCTTGGCTTTCTGCACTTCCATCATTAGGTTGAACATCTAGTCTGGATTTAGGACTAGGGTAACTTCATCTTTAATGGTCATTTTCAGGAGGTCCCAAAATTGAGTCACCATATTCGCAGTGACTTTCATTTGCTCTGACTTGAGAGTCAGAATTCCAGCGTCCACTAATACTTAGATCTTGTCCTTGAGAACAAAGCATTTGCTGGTGGGATGATGTACCATTCTGTGAAAAGGCAGTAGTTGGCGTCACTTGTACTCTCCACTTCATTAGGTAACCAAACTTCGGGTAATTTGAGCTTATTACCCCTATGAAGAAAGTGGATGATTATCACCACCTGCTCGTCTTTAAAGAAATAGGCCTTTGGTGGGAATTTGAATTCATGATTGCAACTTGTGCTGTCTTTCTGCTTCGGTTGAACTGCCCCTGATAGCTCAATGGCCATAGTTTCTTTCACTTTTGGTTGGGAAAATTGGGCTGAATTATGCCTCTTGGTATTGCCCTCCCCATTTGTTCTTAGGTACTGACGGTTCAAACTTCTTAGCTGATTTCTTAAACTTCTTAGCTGATTTCTTAGCTATCTAGACTTTCTCGATGAGCTTTTTTCATGCATGGGTTTTAACAGCTCCCATACGAATTTTCACTTTGTCGATGAAATTATGTTGACAGGTCTGGAGTAGCATGGGCAATTGCATACCAGCGGGGCGCATAGGAGAAAGGCTGCAGAACCTTTCAATATATATTCCTGTATGGGTTCTCCTCCTTCCTGGACTGTTAAAAGGAGCTTATCTATAGTCACTTCGGTCTTTGTAGAATCAAGAGAGGAGCCAAGTTTCTAGGTTAACCCAAGAATTAATGGAGCCACTGAGTAGACTCCTGAACCAATCAAAGGCTATTCCCTTAAGGGTCCTAATGAATAATCTGGCCATGATAGCGTCATTGTCTATCATGTTGCTGATTTGTGATCGAAAGTAATAGATGTAATGATTTGGCGAGCTCTTGCCATCATACTGTGCAACATAGGTGGCTTGAACTATGGTGGATAGGGAATTGAGTCCCATTCTAACAAGTAAGGACGCATCATCCCTACTTTCTTTAGTTCATCCCTCTAAGCTAAAGATACAATCTGAGCTTGGTTCCTTTGATTACCTCAGCATCAATAAGAAGCTTTCCTTTGACTTCTCAGTCTTTGGATGTTCATTGTTGTTATACTCCTCCTCGTCACGACTGCTACTCGTGTACTTAATGTTCTGGTTGACCGAGAGTTGAGCTAACATTTATTGGATATTTTTCAGGACTTATTGTTGAGTCCTGGAAGTTTGGTCTTGTGCCTCCATTCATCGACGAAGATCTTCATCGAGGTTGTTGGCGGCCATATTGACATGCATCACCCCCGTTTGTTTGGAGCTAACGGTAGCGGAAGAAGCATATCCATTGGCTTCTTCTTCATTGTTCGACCATTGAAAAAGGCTTCTCGAAGGCTTTAGTGACATTGCTCTGGAAGAAGAGGATTGTCCATAGTTGTAGGATATCGCAACCCTAGAACGGTCACCCAAAAGGCACCTTTTGGTTCAATCAGAACCTGACTTAAGTCTGGGTTATAGTTAAGGTCCAGAGAACTGACTGAGGGTGCACGAATCCCCTATCTTTCTCTTCAGATCATGTCAGATCTCTTCTTCTACTTGTCATGTTGATAGAGACTGCAGTGAGGTGAAGTTTGCTAGCTTTCCTCTTCCTCCTAGACTTGGATTCTTCGAAGGTAGGGGCTAATAAATGATCGAATACTGACGGTTTCTTTGGAAGAGGCAATGTGGGGATTGGCTCCAAGCAACAATAGCGAATGCACGGTCACCAGTTGGCACCCCGCTCATCCATACTAGGACGGTGAGATGCGAGCTTGCTCTTCAGAGCTAGATTTTCGCTTATGGCTCATAAATTCTCATAGGTCTGTGCTGGTTGGACCCAAACGATCCAACACGAAGACTCATGGAGGTTGGAGGTTAGCCCTATTAGGCTGAAAGTCTTGGGTTTAGCCTTAAACTTAGCCTTATATGCTTTAGTGAGCCTTGATTTGCATGAAGTCGTAGCTTTATTGTGAGGCGAAGCTATATGAGCACTTGGTGCTTTAGCATTGTTGAGCATGCTCTGTTTTGAAGCGAAATAACTTTCTATTAGCACCAGAGGGTGCTTCAACTCTAACTTCACAGATAAGAGTTCCTTAAGCTGAGAGGGGAGCTATCAAAGCTTCGCTTTTAGCTCTGATGGGTGCTTTGCCTTTAGCTTCACAGGAGAAGCGAGGCTGAGCTCTGAACAGAGCTGAAGTAACCTCATGGTCAGAGATTTTACAGGCTTCATCAGAAGCTAAAATTAGAGAACTCTTAGCCTCGCATGATGAACTAGATTTTGCAATCTAGATAGCCTTAGAGGCTGTTTTAGCTTTGCGCGCAGCCCACAGGTATTGGCACGTAACTTGAGTCTCTATTAAGACTATGATAAACTTCAAAGAAGTTTGGCTTAGATTAGCATGAAAGCTGATTTGAGCCTACAGATGGCCTTCTTAGCCTCGTCAGATACTTGATTCTCATCAATGGTTAGAGGAGACCTAACCACCGAGATCTTCCTGTGCTTGCATGTACTGGTAGGGTTTGAAGCACCCTTAGAGAGAAATTGCTCAAACTTCTCTTGGTCGAATTAGATGACCAATATTTTAGCAGTAGACCCGGGGGTCTCACCATTGCATTGCGATATCATCTTCTTTTTATTGAAAGAGAAATCGGTAACCAACAACCTGATGAAAAAATTTCAGCCCTTAACCTGCCCAGTAATGGGTTATTTATAACCATTATGAGGTGTAACAACCCCTCCTAAAAATTTGCAGATTGATTTACTCAATCTGATCTAACTTCACACTTGGAGCCAGGATAGCTTTGCGGCGAAGCTAATCATAGTTGGAGCGAAGATAGAGACCCCCGCGCGGAGTTACTTAGCTAGCTAGCTTAAGATTTGTTGCAACAATCTCTTGATTCTTGCCACTAATCATGAGATTTTCCTTGATCCTCTCCAACTGATTGAAGAGTGATTAGATCAAGGCAAATAACTATCAAATATGTGACAAGGATCACATCAATCCATGCTGTGATTTAAATGGTCAAAATGATGATACAAGCTCACAATGGAGCTAGCTCACAGTGGAGCAAAGGAAAGAGCTTCATGCAAAGCTAAGCCCATAGCGGAGCTACTAAGCTTTTTGTGAAGCTTGCACTTAGCTCTTATCAGAGATATGCAAAGCTTGCAGCGAAGCTTAGAAATGAGCTCTGATCGGTCTCCAATATTACATATTTATCCTCACATTCTCATATTATTTATTTAATAAACTTTGCTATTTAATTTTCTTTTTGTCTAATTATTTACGGGACCTTTACTAAATGAAAGAGGAGAGAAAACGAGCCCAAAAGCCCACTAAAGTTCAGATTAAATCAAAATCAAGGATTAAGGCAATTGTCAGCTATAAATCAAAGAAAATTAGAAAGATAACACTAAATAAAAACTGGTTAAATTTGAATTTTGATAGATCTATTTCGGTTAGCTGAAGATCAACAGTGATATAGATTAATCCAGAGCCCAAACTGAAAATCTATCAGGAGGCAAAGGATGTTCGAGAGATCAGAGGCTCGTGCACCCTAGATGTGGCCACCTGGCCATATCCAGGCAATGGAAACACTGCAAATGCCATGTTTTTGCGTCATTACAGTTGAGATACAGTGAGCATTTACTCCCTATATCTTCAGACGCTCTTCTCTTTATATTTTTGCTATAAATATCTACAAATTCAGAGGCCAGAGAGAACGATTCAGCAGAGAGTATAGGCTAGGCTGTTCTTTAGCTTGTAACATAGGATTTTTATTTTTTAATATAATTTTTTATTTTATTTATGTAACTGAGATCAGAGAGAAGTTTCATGTTAGAAAGAGAAGAAGGTTGTATCGAGAAGTGATGCCGGTGTAAGTTTTATTCTTTCTTCCATTGTTACTCTATTTCAAACCGAATGTTACATTTTATGCTCTTCTTCTTCTTCTCTTACTCTTCTTCTTTCTGATTTTGATGATAATCCAAATGAAACCTATAGCATCATAACTGCCTTGCTATTGCAAGTGCCCTTGATAGCCTATGATGATGGATAACCGTTTCTATTTTATTTTAGCTTGCATTTGAATTTATAGTTTAATTCTGGGAATGAAAAAGATCCTTTTGCAATGCTTTGCTTCCCTTTAAGACAAGGTAAGCCTCTGCCAAGGATTCAAGGTAAGTCATCAATTGAAAGAGGTAAGTAAGTACTTTTAGTGGTTTTCTTGTTTTCTTTTAATCCTTTAGTTTAGATCACCACCAACTCTCTTTTATTTACCTTTTTTTATTTCTTTGCGTAAACTTATTTTCTATTTTTCAAAATCACCATCTTCTGCATTCTACCACTTTCACAAATTAACACTAGATTCTTCTTTCTTTTCTTTACAAGAATAAGAAAAATACTTTTAACCATTTCAAGTGAACTAAAAGAGAACTTACAACATGCTTCCATCACAAGTCCCTCCTTGTGGATCATGACTCGCATAGCCACTAGCTATATGGTAGCATTGAGTACCATGCACTTTATTCTTAAGTTCTGAAATTCTGTATTTTTCTGTACAGGTAAAAACATAATTAAATTTTGGCACCGTTGCCGAGGAGAGACGGTAAGTACCTCTCTTTTTATTTACTTTATTTGTTAACTTTCTTTTTTGTTCTTGGTGTGTAGTGAATAATATCAAGGAAACAAAAGCTACAGTGGACATATAAGTGTCTCTTGAAGACCTCAATATTGCTGCATAAATGTGGCAATCTGAGAGGACTACTCACCTAGCTATTTTGCAGGGTGACTGAACTTTAATGATTTAGCTTTTGCATGTTTTAGTTTTTCATTTAATATACTTTGCACATACTGTCTAACTCAATAGTAAAAGGTTAATTCTAAATGCTAAAAACGGTTTACACTTTACATTTAGGCACGTGTCTATTTATTTACATTTTTTATTTACTGTTGAAGAGTGTTGGAACCAAGGCATGTGTGCATAGAATTTAGTATAAGGTTCATTCATGTATGAAATATTGCTTGAGTGTTACTTTTTCGATATAATTGTACACTACACTAAATTGATTTAAGGGCTTGTCCTATAAACAAGATAAGGTGGGGAAGTCATTACCCTCCCTTAGCCCACAAACAATCTACTCACTCATTATCCCAAGCTTAACTTAAAACTAAGTAGATGCTGGTCCTAGAGCATCCCAGACTCAATAGGAGACTGACGTAAGAGGGAAGTTAATTAGAATTTAACTCTTACTAAATCAGTATCAAAAGTTAGGGATTGAGAGGCGAAACCTCGAAGGCTGGTGGTTTGACATAATTAGGCTCGTTTCTTAGTCACGGATACCACCCACTGTTATTGCCTTTACCTGATTGATTAACTTATGGCCATATTCTGCAATATATCCCCTGTGAACAATCTAACCAGTTAGAAGCTGTCTAGGTCTAAGGTCTACCCTAACGTAGGGTAAAATTTGCTTTTGTTGTTTGCTTGTTTGTTTGCTTATTTTTATTTTTGTATTTGATATCTTAGTGATATGAATTATAATCACAATTATTCCTATGCATATAGTGATCCATACTTCACCCCGACCTCTTTTGACTCGGATATTACCAACTTGACATATCATAACTTTAACCAATCAAATATGCTGGATTAGTCTTATCTGAATCAATATGTTCCCCAGTCCCAATATTATGAATAAGCCTGGAACAATCATCACTACTCTTTACAGAGTTAATGGGGATACAACTCCCCCGAGTCATATTGTCAACCACTATTCCAACATTCAGCTTCAAATTTTTCTAGTCATGATCAATCTATAGAAGAAAAATCTGAGGTAACTATGAATATAGAAGTCATGATTGAGTCCCAAGAATAAAAACTGAAAATGATAAACTCACAATTCCCACAAGACTTTCAAATCCAAGATCCTTACTCAAATTTTCAAGTCCCACAATAAGAAGAAGAACCTATTAATTTAGATAGGAGTATGGAAAGCCTGATTCAGTCCGAAAATGACATTTTACAATCTGTCAATAGGCCTGTCAATAGGCTAAAAGCACAAATGAGTCATTTGATCAAAATAGTAAAAGAAAAGAATGAGAAAACTCTACCTAACACATGTTCGATCATTCCTAATTGCCCTAACCATATTGATAAGAAAGGAAATCATGGTATCTTGGAGACTTTAGCCAAGAGTTAATTTCATCACACAAATTTGAACTTGACCAATTTCATACCTTGAACAAATTGGCAAGTTTTTCATTCAATGGGATTGAACTTGAATGTAAATGTGGCCCCGATCCCCAACCTTGTGATTCAGTTCCCGTCTTCGAATCTATGTTGACTCTAGTAACTTACCCAATTAAGTCAATATTTATTCTGATACCCATAGATTTAGAAATTGAATCATTAATTTTGGATAGTCACATTCCATTGATGGGAAAAGAATGACAATTTCATTTTTTTGATTTGGACTTAACTCTTGAACCGAAATCGACACTTGAAGCTAAACTTGATTTGAGTCTTATTCCTGAGTCAGTATTGGTTCACTTTCCTTTCATTTCAGAGCCCAAATCATCCAACTCATCATATCACATTCCTCTATTGGACATAGGTATAAACCATAGTAACTCCGTGATGATTTTTCAAGACTGGTCATATGAAGAAAATAATTTTCATAATAGGGTCTTGCATGATCCTATTCATATATAGGATTTTAAATATGTAAATAGAAAATAGGTCAATAAAGGTGAGTTCTATGAACCATAACATTTTCTTGATTAGGTAGCAATGCTTGGCTCAATCCGACCACCGCCTTGAGGTAATATTTTTTTCCTTTCTTCTTTTTCATGCATTTATGCATTCATTCATACATTGAGGACAATGCATGAGATAGGTATGGGAGAGGGTTCTAACATAACATAGGTTTTCTTTTTATTTAAAAATAAAAAATAAACATTTTCTTTGCTTTTAAAACTTTTTGAAAAGCGAAACAATATTTTGACCTATTTTTTGTAAGAAATTAAGTTAATTTTAAGGAATAAGAGAATCATAATTAGTATTTCTTATACTTGAACAAAATAAAATTTGTTTGATTTCAAGAGTTAGGAAGAAAAGTTAGAAAAGTAATTTGGTCTTGATTTTTGCCTTGATGAAATATGCATACTTTATACACTTACACACATTAGGCTCAAAAACAAAGATTCTTATGCCTTATAAAAAAATAGAACAAAAAGATAGAAAAAGAAAAAGAAAAAGAGAAAATATATATCAAAGAAAATCCTTTGATTTTTCTGGGTATTTGTGCCTCATAAAGTATAAGAATTCATGCCTAAAAGCGGTCCATCTTATAAATAAAAACTCTTAATTTTGTGACCCTATTTGCTCGAGTCCTTAAGTTTTTGGGGTATTTTCTCACCCGGTGCCCTAAGGCCGTCCGGTTTGGGAGTTACCAACTAAAGGCTCATTACATGAGTAGATTAGAAAGCCTAATAGTACTAAGCGATAATACCACCAAAAATATGAAAAATAAGACAAAAGCATTAGAGTTAAAGAATCCCGAGTCAAAATTTCACTGTCACAAAGGTGCATATGACTTAGGGTAAAACAATAGACTCGATGAGAAATATAGTTTGACTCCTTATCTTAATTGATAACAAGTTTTTGCATAGAGACTAAGTTTAAGAATGAAAATTTTGATTTTCCTATGACTTATAGATTACTGGAACTCTTACAATAATATTTCAAATATTTTCTCTCTTTTTCAAAATGCTTTTCGAAAATACTTACACTTTCTTTCTCTTTCTTTATGGATTTGGTGTGTGTAATCTACTGAAAACCACATGAGGCAAAACTTATCCTCTAGAGGTAACCTAAAGGTCTAATGGCTTGTTGCACATGCTAAGTGCAACCGTGATTCCTACAAAAGTGACTTAGACTAGGTTAATTCCGTTTTACTTTTTATTTGTTTTGCTCGAGGACGAGCAACAGATAGGTGTGGGGTGTGATCAGTCGCCAATATTGCATATTAAGCATCACATTCTCATATTATTTATTTAATAAACTTTGCTATTTAATTATCTTTTTGTCTAATTATTTGCAGGGCCTTTACTGAATGAATGAGGAAAGAAAACAAGCCCAAAAGCCCACTAAAGTTTAGATTAAATAAAAATCAAGGATTAAGGCAATTATCAGCTAATGATCAGTGCAAATAAAAGAGATAGCACCAAATGAAAACTGGTTAAATTCAGATTTTGATGGATCCAATGTTAGCTGAAGATCAACAGTGATATAGATGGATCCATAACCCAAACTGAAAATCTATCAGGAGATAAAGGATATTCTACAGGTCAGAGTCTCACGCACCCTGGATTTGACCACATTCACGCTACGAAAACACCGCAAAATGCTGTGTTTTTGTCGCATTACAGTTGAGATACAGGGCGCATTTGCTCCCCCTTATCTTCAGACGCTCTATCCCGTTACATTTTTGCTATAAATATCTGCAAATTTAGAGGCCAGACAGAACTATTCAACAGAGAGTATAGGCTAGGCTATACTTTAGTTTGTAACTTAGGATTTTTATATTTTTATATAATTTTTTATTTTATTTATGTAACTAAAACCAGAGAGAAGTTTCATGTTAGAAAGAGAAGAAGGTTGTATCGAGAAGTGATGCTAGTGTAAAATTTCATCCTTTCTTCCATTGTTGCTCTATTTCAAATTGATTGTTACCTTTTATGCTCTTCTTCTTCTCTTACTCTTTTTCTTTCTGGTTTTGATGATAACCAAATGAAACTTATAGCATCGAAACTGCCTTACCATTGCAAGTGCTCTTGATGGCTTATGGTGATGGATAGTCATTTCTATTTTATTTTCTGCTTGCATTTGAATTCATAATTTAAGTGTGGAAATGGGGAAGATCCTATTTGCCATGTTTGCTTGCCTTCAAGACATGGTAAGTCTCTGCCAAGAATTCAAGGTAAGTCATTAACTGAAAGAGGTAAGTAAGTACTTTTAGGGGTTTTCTTCTTTTCTTTTAATCTTTTAGTTTATATCACCACCAACTCTCTTTATTCACCTTTTTATTTCTTTGTATAAACTTATTTTCTAGTTTCCAAAATTACCATCTTCTATAATCTACCAGTTTCGCAAATTAACAATAGATTCTTTTTCATTTCTTTATAAGAACAAGAGAAGAACTTTTAACCATTTCAAGTGACTAAAAGAGAACTTACAACATGTTTACATCGCAAGTCCCTCCTTGTGGATCATGACCGCATAGCCACTAGCTATCGTTGTAGCATTGAGTACCTTGCACTTTATTCTTAAGTTCTGAAATTCTATTTTTTTATGTGCAGGTAAAAACTCAATCAAGCTCTCAGAGGAGCCAGAAGATGACTCTCGGGTGAGCTAAAAAGAGCCTCAGGCAAAGATAGTAGATATAGCTTGCAGCAAAGGTAGGTATTTAGCTTTCTAAATTTTCTTCAGAGGACAACAATTGGCTCGTTGTCTGCTTCATTGGATCAGTGGAATCCAAATCAGTGTATTACCCATGAGGGATGGATAGATCTTCAGCATGTCTCGGACTTGTCATTTGAAAGTGTTGACAAGTTAGACATGATTCAGACCGGCTGAAATGCTACCTGAGAATTTGTCATTCAGAGTGTCAACATAGCCGATGGGGATGTCTTTTTCTCATAGTAGTTAGGATAGGACCTAATATAGGCTGCTTACTCACTTTTGTTATATCTGAAAAAGACATGGAACTAAAAGATTTGCATAATTTCATTGGACGCTACATAGTTTTACGTGCAATATTGCTTCAGGTGGGGAGTACATCGCTCAGTGGTACTGTTCCCACCCTTGGTGGTATTAAAAAAGGGGCATCTCAATTGACTGTTTCGGCAGGAGTCTCTCTAACTTCAGGATGTTCCTCTGAGCTGAGGATGAACTTATCCAAATATTCTCATTGAACTAGGTCCTCGAGGTATCGTTGGAGTGCCCAAGAATGCTCCGTGGCATGCCCCCAACTGCCATGAAAGGAGTATCTTCCTTCTTCAAGAGAGTCAGGGTCGTGTCTGGCTATCTTAGGGAGTTTTAACCACGGCTTATGTTTGACAATGTGGCAGATCTGGTCGATCGGGAGGTTTAAGGGGTGAAGGTGCTGTAGCTTTCAACCTTCGCTGTCATCGAGGGAGCGTCCTCCTTGGGAGTTAAGTCTTGGTGCCCCTTGTGCATTTTCTCGAGCTGTCTCGCTAAAGCTTCTCATGGTCATCGTGAAGGACAGCCCTTCCCATTGCATCTTCTTGATCTTGACACGTAGGTCGGTTGGAGTTGCGGAGTGTTGATGGGCTTCAGAGGAGGAGCCCGACAGGACTTCCCGAGTGCCTAACTTAATGACACGTTGCTGCGCTTCTCACAGAATTTTTACTTTTGTAAGTAGCTAACGATTGACATGTGTTACCGCTTTGCGCTTGCGCTCCACCGTGTCGCAGTGGATGTTGACAAGTTCTCATTCACGATCGCCCTTCGCCCTGTGCTTATCCAACCATCATCACAGATCAATCACTATCTATACAAGCTATTCTCGGGAGAAAGCCGTGCTCTTATGTGCTATAATCACTGTCTGAAGATGTCTTCATGGAAGGGTTAGGGTATTGGGCAGCAAGAGATCTCAAAAGTCTTGAGTTTAACTCTCAACGAAAGCACCAAATGCAGTAATTAATTCCTAAGAAATCAATCCACGTATCAAAATAGGGAAGTGAATATAGCCAAATTATAGAAAAGCCAATCGAAAACGCAATGAAAATACGTGAAAAACCCGAAAGGGAAAAAATCACGAGAGAGAGACAGAGAGAAATTTCACTAAGTTAATGGCAATTACAAAAGGATTCTCTGGATGTAGGTGAACTTGGTCCCTTTCTTGTTGGAAGGGTTCCCCTGTTTATACAAGTCATGTCAAATTGATAAGGTTAGGGAGTCCTACTTAGTTTGAATGCCTAAATCTCTTATCTTGCTAAGGGTCGAGCCGAAGCCCCAGTTTGGATCGATATAGGAGAGCGTCAATTTCTATCTTGTGGTTCATGCTCAGCTACAGATAAGAATGAACTTCCCCGAGAGGTTAATATCTCATTTGAATTAAAATTAGGCTTAAGCATAGTATTTCTGTAATCAGATCTAATTCTTTCATTAATCACCCAATCCGTTCGATGTTCGAACTGGGTGAAGATAATCGGTTAAATGCTCTGGAAGTAGCGATGTGTTGTATATCTGTCAGAGGTTACTGGACATGTGTCACAATCATGGGAGGACCAGAAAGTGACCACTGCAGTAGGTGATCCCAATGTCATATGCAGGCTAAATTATAAGAACCCAACGATACACAGTGGAGAAAGAGAAGTATCTTTTTTGAATTGCTGTTATTGGAAAGATAATTTAATTCGTCATAATTTGAATTTAATGCACATCGAGAAGAATGTTGGTGAGGGATTTCTTAAGTGGCTAGATGCTTTAAAGTAAGAAGTTTATGACAATACAATTGAGGATATTAAAAAATGAAGCGCCCTCTCAAAATACCAAGTGCATTAACATCCAAAGGTTCGCAACATCCTTATGTGTTTTGAAAGCATATGTATCATCAGATATCATCGGTTCAAAGGAAGGCGATGGGTGTTGTTCTAGGTGGCGTGAAGGTTCCGAGTGGCTATTCTTCTAATATTGCACGTTATATTAATTCAAATAAGATTGGGGGACGAAAGAGTCATGACATCACGTACTAACGCAGCAGTTGCTTTCACTCACAATTCGTAATATGAGGTTGCCAAATCAGATGGCTGATGCAATAATAGAGCTGTGTGATTTTTTTACGATTGTGCTACAAAACCAATAAGGCAGATGATTTTGAGAAGTTGCACACTGACATTGGCCCAATTCTATGCAAGCTTAAGGAGAAATTTTCACCTGCGTTCTTCATGATAATGACTCACCTAACAGTCCATTTAGCTCAATAGGCGAGATTTGGTGGATGTGTGCACTATCAATATATGTATCCCGTCAAAAGATGTATACATATAACATATTTATTTGCATTTATCGATTATTGTAATGAATTTAAATCCTATTAATTAACATGCCATGAATACTTCTATTAATTTTAGATACTTGGGTTATTTAAAATCCTATATACAAAACAAGAGGCGGCCAGAGGGTTCAATAGTTGAATGCTACATCATGGAGGAATGTGTGAGCTACTTCTCGTGGTATATGGAGAGTTGTCTAAGAACAACCGTGATGTCAAGAAAGAAAGCCCCCGACTTCCATTTTCTCGTTTCTTGATGAATATAGTACCTTCCAATGTGTTAGCCCAAAGGCCATTAGCCCTAGTTATGACGATAACAAAACATATGTAGTTATGTTTTTAACCATTTTGTTTAACGAAGTTTTAGGATAACTCTTTGTTACATTTTGGCTCCATCAGAAGACTCACACATTTAGAAGCCAAGAAGATATAGATCTCAGAGCCTAAGCACATAGAAGAGCTCAAGGATCAAGTTTGTAAAAGAAGACTTCAAGATTTGTATTTTTGCTTTTTATATTTTAGAGAGGATTTATAGTCGTTTGTTAAAACTAAGAAGATATAGGTTGATAGCTCTTTTGGGATTGATACACACACATCATTCACATTCCTAAAGTGTTTTAAAAGGAGGTCAAAACATTTCTCTTTTGCATTTTCAAGATCAAGTTTCAAAAAACAAGTTTCGGAAAAATCGGATTTCGATTTAAAAAAGTGTTTTTACAATGTATAGTTCTAACTTTGATTTGTATTGATCAATGATCACACACTGGTTATATCAAGTTCCTAGAACTCTATTTTGTGTTTAAAGATCAAAATTTATTTTTTCAGAAAAAGAATGGTTTCAAAAAAGATTTCAATAACTAGCTTTTGGCCTTACGTCGATCGACCGGCCGATCGACCGTAGGCAAAGTAGATTTGCTCTGTTGGTCGACCGAGCGGTCGACCAACATGCACCAAAGTGCATTAAGTGTACTTCGGTCGACCGGGCCGGTTGATTGACTGCAAGAGCTTTGCTCTTGGCTGGGTCCAGTCGACCGACAGAGGGCTTTGCTCCTGGTTGGCAAAAACGGTCGACCGATCGGTCGACCGCTATCCCCAATGTTCAAAAATCCGACCATTGATAGTCGACCAGCCGTTCGACTGGTAGAAGAATTTCCTTCTATTTTTTTCCCAACGTCTATATTCTATTTTGTCTTTTTCTGGATCTTTTTCCAAAGACTCTTTTGGGTTTTCTCTTCATGTTTTCATCCCCTATAAATAGTGTGATTGCTAAAATAAAGAAACAACCAATGAGTTTAAGAATGTACCGTGTAGCTTGTGGCTAACGGGTCATGTCCACGAGGAGGGATGCGATGGAAGCTTTTCGGTGAATCTGTTTAAAACAAGGAATTGTGTTCGTTTTTTAGGAAAAGAGAATGGAAAGAAGAGATGAATGAAAGAAAAATTGCAACTTTCAGAATAGATTTTGGAGAAGGTAATTTAGAAAACTTGAAAATGTTTTGTTATTTGTAATAATAAAGAAAGTCTGGGCTCATTATCTCACTACTCAATTGTTCATTCTTCTCTTAAAAAGTTAAGTCCCTCAAATGATCATTTGCAAAACTTAGAGTTGTCTTTTAAAAAGCTTTAAGTAAAGCACATAAGATGTTAGAAGAGTTGAGTCTTTTTCTTCAAGAAATCGTAGAATCGAATGTTAAAACAGCAAGCGCGAAGAAGCAAGAATGAATTAAAAATGATTCGAGACATGTTCATGAAAGAGTTGTGAATTCAACCATCCAAACCCATCCTCATGTGCCTTCAAGAACACTTTCAAAAAGAAAGGCTTTTAAGTGAGGCATTCATATGAGTCATCGGGTCTTTTTCTTTTAAAAACAGATGAAAAAAAGAACGAGAGAGTCTGATAGCAAGCCCAGAGAGAATGTTTAGTTATTCATGGCAAACGAAGAAGAAAACAAAGACATAAAGCAACCCATACCGTACTGCAAGTGGAAGAGAAATTGGCTCGACTTTTGTATTGCTGTCACTTCAACCTTCAAGTACAAGCTCTCAGTCCTCTCTCTCTCACAAGTTTTGAACTGGACTACAAATTAAAAATAAAGATTACAACTTTCGTTCTAGCTAAACAAGAGTCTAAATCCTAAGAAAATAAGTACAAAATTTACTCCTAGTCTTCGCTCCTTTTTCTTTGCTGAAACATCTTTTTATAGCCAAAAACCTAAGGTAGGAGATCCCGGGAAGATTGGGGAGCAAACGCTCCCCTAACTGCATCTGTTAGGCCGCGGAAACGTGGCTTTGGCCATGTTTCCGCGGCCTTGGTGTGGCCAGGTGGCCACACCAAAGGGGGGAGCTTCGGGTTTGAAGGGGATCTCACATTTTCAGCTGGTTTTCTTGTTTCTACTTCAACCGTTGACGAAACAGCCTTTGATTTCCTGGCTTCAATCGCTCGATTCAGGGAGGATTTTTCTCAACCTCTTGATTTGCCTAGATCTAGCCCAGATTTCTTCATTTCGAATTTATTCTGAATTAATTAAGAATTTGGTGGGCTTTTGGGCTTGTTTCTCCTTTCTTCCTTTAAGCACTTGGGCCTACATTTAGCAAAGTAAATGAAAACTTATTAATAGAATTTATTAGCTAACAAGTGTGGTAAAGTGATAATATAAATGCAATGTATGTGACAAATCACACCCCCAAACTTATCTTTTTGCTCGCCCTCGAGCAAAACATCAGACTAACTTAAATCAATTATTAGACCACTTTCGCAGGTCACTCGATTGCACTGAGCATGTGCAACAAGCCGTTAAACCTCTAGGTCACCCCTAGAGAACGAGTTTTATCTCGTGAGGGTTTTCAGCGGATTACACCCACAAAATCCAAAAAGAAAGAGAAAAAAAGTTAGTATTTTTGAAAAACATATTTCATTTTTTTTTTGGAAGGAGAAAATATTTGAAGTATATTTGTGAGAGTTTGAGTAATCTATAAGTTATAGGAATATCAAATTTTTCATTCCTAAACTTAGTCTCTATTCAAAAACATGTCATCAATTAAAGTAAGGAGTCAATTTGTACTTCTCATCTAGTCTATTAATTTACCCTGAGTCGTATGCACCATCGTGACTGTGAAGTTTACTAAGAGTTCTTCAACATTAACTCCTATGCCTTATATTTTTTATTTATATTTTTTTTGTGAAATTTATTCCTCAATTTCATTAGGCTTTCTAATCTGCCCATGTAATAAGGATTCAGTCGGTGACACCCAAACCGGACAGCTTTAGGGCACCAGGTGAGAAAACACCCCTGAGGACTTAAATACTCGAACAGATAAGGCCACGAAATCAAGATTTTTATTTATACGATGTACCCCTTTTAGGCGTGAATACTTATGCTTCATGAGACACAAATACCCAGCTCAATCTGAGGACACATTTTCTTTTTCTCAAACTTATCTGATTATCTTTCGCATAAATACTAAGGCTTGCTTAGGTCAAAGCACCTAGCTAGTCAATAATTAGACTTGTTGTTTTTTTTAATAAGGCATAAGAGTCTCTGTTTTTAAACCCTAAGTGTGTAAGTATATTTTGTGTGCATATGTCATCAAGGTAAATATCAAGACTAAATTACTTTCTCAAATTTTCTTCCTGACCCTAAAAATCAAACAAGTCATCTTATTTTGACCAAGTATAAGAAATCCTAATTATGATTCTCCTATTCCTTAAAATTGACTTAAATTCTTACAAAAAATATATCAAAATACTGTCTACCCTTTTCAAAAAATTTTTTTTCCTTTATATCAGTCATGTTAGAACACTCCCCCACACTTATCTCATGCATTGTCTCCAATGTATGAAAGAAATGTATAAGTGCATGAAATAAAATGAGAAGGAGGAAAGTTACCGATACACTGGGTCAAAAAGACCCATTACCGTTTCATCTACCGGCACCGATTCCAAGAAAGGTTTAAGGCGTTGACCATTTACCTTAAAGTCATTTTCATTCTTGGGGTCACTGATCTCAACTGCACCGTGTGGAAACACGGTTTTTACAACGAATGGCCCAGTCCATCACGATTTCAATTTTCCTGGAAAAAGATGAAGCCTAGAATTATAGAGTAAGACTTTTTGTCCGGGGACAAAGGTTTTTCTTGCGATGTTCTCGTCATGGAAAATCTTGACTCTCTCTTTAGTGATCCTAGAATTTTCATAGGCTTCATTTCTCAACTCCTCCAATTCGGAAATTTATAATTTTCGAAGGTCACCGGCCTTAGTCAAGTCGAAATTCAATTGCTTGATTGCCCATAAGGCTCGGTGCTCTAACTCAATGGGCAAGTGACAAGGTTTGCCATAGACTAACCTATAGGGAGACATTCCTAGAATTGTCTTGAAGGCGGTCCTGTAGGCCCATAGAGCATCTACAAGTTTGATGGACCAATCCTTCCGGTTTTTGTTCACAGTTTTCTCCAATATAAGCTTGACTTGTCTATTTGAAACCTCAACTTGCCCACTGGTTTGAGGATGATATGGTGTGGACAACTTGTGAGTTATTGCATACTTTCGCATAAGGGCCTCAAAAGATCTATTGCAAAAGTGGGTGCCATTATCACCGATGATAGCACGAGGGGTTCCGAAGCGGGAAAAAATGTTTTCTTTCAAAAACTTGATGACAACTTTGTTATCATTAGTTTTATACGGAATGGCTTCTACCCACGTGGTCACGTAATCCACAGCAACCAATATGTATTGGTTTCCAAATGAGTTAGGAAATGGACCCATAAAGTCGATGCCCCAAACATCAAAGAGTTCTATTTCTAGAATTGAGTTGAGGGGCATCATATTTCGGTGTGAGATCCTTCCTACCATTTGGCATCTAGGGCACGTCTTGCAAAATTCATAAGCATCCTTGAACAAAATGGGCCAATAAAACCCACTTTGTAGCACCTTTTCAGCAGTCTTGCGGGGACTAAAGTGTCCACCGTATGCAAGTTCGTGACAGAAGGATAAAACACTCTTAACCTCCTCATCGGGAATGCATCTCCTAATAATTTGGTCAGAACAGTACTTGAAAAGATACGGTTCCTCCCAAAAGAAATACCGGACTTGGGACAAGAACCGGTGCACATCGTTTTTGGACCAATGAGACGGAGTTTGGTTTGTGACTAAGTAATTCACTATATCAGCAAACCAAGATTCCTTAGAGATAGTTAAGAGATGTTCATCAGGAAAATCCTCATTGATGGGTGATTCGTTGCATGGAGAATTAGGGATCCGTGAGAGGTGGTCAGCAATGACATTTTCTACGCCTTTCTTATCTCAAATCTCAAGATCGAATTCTTGAAGAAGGAGGATCTAACGAATGAGTCGGGCCTTGGCATCCTTCTTCATCATGAGGTACCTAAGCGCAGAATGATCGATGAAAATGGTGGTTTTGGACCCTAGTAGGTAGGGACGAAACTTCTCTAAGGCAAACACTACTGCCAAGAATTCCTTCTCGGTCGTAGTGTAGTTCGTTTGAGCATCGTTGAGAGTCCTACTAGAGTAGTAGATCACATGCTGCTTGTTATCAATGTGTTGTCCTAGGACAGCGCCTATGGCAAAATCAGAAGCGTCGCACATGATCTCAAACTGTTTAGACCAATCTGGTGCAGATATGATTGGTGCAGAAATAAGCTTACTCTTAAGCTTCTCCCAAGAATTTATGCATTCAGCATCGAAAGTGAAGAACACATCCTTAGCTAACAGATTAGTCAAGGGCCTAACAATTTTGCTAAAATCCTTGATAAATCGTCGGTAAAACCAGCGTGTCCTAAGAAGGATCTAATGTCCTTAATGCATTTAGGCATTGGAAGCTTACCAATAACCTTGATTTTGGCTCTATCCAATTAAATTCCTTTCTTGGAGATTTCATGACCCAAGACAATTCCATGTTTTACCATGAAGTGGCATTTCTCCCAGTTCAGTGTCAGATTTTTCTCAGCACAACGTTAGAGGACAAGTTCTAGATGATAGAGACATTGAGTGAATGAATCTCCATAGATGGAGAAATCATCCATGAAGATTTCTAAGAAGCGTTCTACCATATCTGAGAAAAGACTCAACATGCAACGTTGAAACGTTGCTGGGGCATTGCATAAGCCGAAGGGCATTCGACGATAAGCAAATGTCCCAAATTGACATGTGAACGTAGTCTTTTCTTAGTCCTCAAGAGCGATAGGGATCTGGCTATAGCCCGAGTAACCGTCCAAGAAACAGTAATACTCGTGACCCGCCAAACGTTCAAGCATTTGATCAATGAAGGGAAGTAGAAAATGGTCCTTACGAGTTGCAGCATTCAGTTTCCTATAGTCGATGCAAACTCGAATCTTCGTAGGAAGTCGAGTTTGAACCAACTCTTTGTTCTCATTTTCCACTACGGTGAAACCAGATTTCTTTGGGACCGCATGGACAGGACTGACCCATTGGCTATCAGAAATGGGATAAATTATCCCATTGTCTAAGAGTTTGACGATTTCAGCATGAACAGCCTCTTACATTATAGGGTTTAACCTACGCTACGTGTCTCCTTTGGGTGTGGCATCTTCATTGAGGTGAATGCGATGTTGAACAATGGTTGGACTTAATCCCTTGATATCAGTCATAGTCCACCCAATGGCTTCCATATATTTTCTTAGAACAGCTTTTAGATCTTCTTCTTCCCCGTCATTTAAATGGGAGGCAATGATGACGGGAAAGGTTTTTTGTTCGCCTAGATAGGTGTATTTGAGATGTGCAGGTAGGGCTTTCAATTCTAAGGAAGAGGAAGGCTCAATAGAAGGACTAGTCAAATCTATTTTCTCCATTGTTGGTGAAATGGGATTTGAGGCCCAATTCACAGCAGAATCTACTACCTGATCAAGATTAAAGTCATCAGACTCTAACCCGAAGTCACTCTCTTCTTCTGATTTCAATTCTTCCTCGTGTTCACTTGTCAAGTTCTCAATTAGGTTGACTTCAAATGTTTGGTCCTTGATATCGCGGGGTTGTTTTCCTAGGTTGAAGACATTGACTTCTCTAGTCATGTCCCCAAAGGTTAACCTCATAGACCCATTCCTACAATTAATGATGGCATTAGCAGTAGCAAGGAATGGTCGACCTAGGATAACGGGAGTTTGCGCCCTACGATTGGAATTGGACAAAGGTTGTGTCTCTAGAACTATGAAATCGACAGGGTATATGAACTCTCCTACCCGAATCAGAACATCGTTAATTTCCCCTTTTGGAATTTTAACAGAACGGTCAACCAGTTGGATGGTGACTCGAGTTGGACTAAGGTCACCCAACCCGAGTTGTTGATAAACAGAGAATGGAAGCAAGTTGATACTTGCCCCAAGTCAAGAAGTGCACGACTAATCTCAGCTTGTCCTATTGTGCAAGCAATGGTGGGGCTACCTGGATCTTTGTACTTGACAGGGATAGGACCCAAAAATAGCTCACTGATATTAGTGGCTATGAAGACCTTCTCTGGGACATTAGTCTTTCTCTTCTTGGTGCACATGTCCTTAAGAAATTTAGCATAAGAAGGAACTTGTTAGATGGCATCAAGGAGTGGCACATTTATTTTCACTTGGTTAAATATCTCGATTATCTTGTCCATGTGCAGGTTTTGCTTGCTGTTTTTCAGCCTATTCGGAAATGGTACTATAGGCTGGTGCACCTGGCTAGCTGACTTGTCTTTTTCAGACTCGTCCGAATTGGAAGAAATTGGATTAGATGAGTTGGAAGCTTGATTATGGTTGTGATGAATTGGATTGGGTGGTGTTGACACTTGATTATTAACTCTCTTTCCTGACCTCAATGTATGGATAGGATGACATTGATTGAATGAAGGATCCTCAGCCAAATGAGATTGTTAGGAATTCCTCGGATTGGTGACTGGCTGACTAGGCAGGGTACCCTTTTGTCTCTCATTCTGTGGGTTGGCTAGTTGACTCATTTGAACCTCTAACCTCTGAATGGTTTGCATGAGAGAGTCTTGGTTTTTCATATATCGTTCCATGTTTCGAAGTCAGTCATTCTCCTTTCTAATTGAGGATTCTGAAAGGAGGATTGTGGAGCTTGATTAGGAAAGTTCTGTTGATAATTCGGAAAGTTTGGTGGATGGTTGGGAGAATTATTATGGAAATTGGAGAAGTTGGGTTGATGATTGGAAGAATTATTACCATGATGGAAGTGGCTAGCATGATTGATCGTGAATAGTCATTGTGGTTTTGGCTCCATGAGAAATTAGGGTGATTTCTCCAGCCGGGATTGTACGTTGGAGCGTAAGGGTTATTGTTCGGCCTTGAAAAGGCCACATTCATCGGTTCATGGTAGGATTGCTGAGCCTGAAACACTGGGCACTCCTCGAACACATGATTCATGGCTTGACAGTAAGTGCAGCCCGGGGGTGAAAATTGGTTCGGGCTGACTTGATTGACTGAACTTGGTTCTTTCGTTTCTAGAGCTTCCAGTCTTCTAGCCAGGTTTGCTAACTTAGCCTCATTAGCGATGGATGATTCTATAGAATGGAGACCTCCTTTTGAAGAGATTGAGTTAGGATTCCTAGAGGTCTTACTAGCAGATTCCCATTGGATGGTCTTCTCAGCCAAATTTTCATACAAATCCCATCCTTCATCTTCATCTTTCTGCAAGAAACCCCCTTGGCACATACTTTTTAAGAGGGTTTTGGTGGAATAGTCTAAACCGTCATAGAGAATTTGGCATTGTCGCCATTTCTCTATTCCATGGTGTGGACATTGGACAAGGAGGTCCTTAAAGCGTTCAAAGTACTTCCAGAACGGTTCACTAGGTTCTTGCTTGAATTGCATGATCGTCTTCCTAATGAGAGCGGTTTTATGGATAGGATAGAATTTTTTCAAGAAAACCTTGATGAAACCATCTCAAGACGTGATGGAACCAGCTGCTAAGCTGTAGAGCTACTTTTTTGCTAGGTCCTTAAGTGCGAATGGGATAAATCTCAACCTAATAGCGTCGTCTACAAGGTGTGGGATTTTCATCATTAGACATACTTCCTCAAATTCTCTTATGAAGAAGTAGGCATCTTCAGACTCTAGACCATGGAACTTGGGGAGTGTGTTGATGAATTGAGGCTTGAGCTCGAAATTGTATTCACCAACCGATGGAAGTAAATTGCAAGATGGAAGTGAGGTCCTAATCGGGTAGAACCTATTCTGCAGTGATGTGGATTGAGCCATTACCTGATCTGGTCTTAGTTCAAACTTGGGTGGTGATGTGTTTCTAGTCAACCTAGATGAATTAGGGTCTCTTGACCATACTTGCATATAAAAACACAATCACAGTCACAACAAGTTCAAACAACAGTCAACAATAGAAATCAACCAAACCTAGTCTAAGGTAACCTCGACCTAGACAACTTCTAACTGGTTGATTGTCCACAAGAGGTAGAATATAGACTTTGACCACAAGCTAATCAGCCAGGTCAGGGCAAGATTGGTGGGAGGTTTTCCGTCAAAGACGTTCCTTAATTAAGTAACCACCAATCTTCGGGCTTTCGGCCCTCAATCCCCTTCCTAGATACTGATTTGGCAGGAGTCAATTTCCAACACCTTCCCTCTTTAGGATAATCTCCTAGTGAGTTCGAGATGTCCCTAAGGCCAATGTCTATAAATTTTACTTAGGCTTAGGTTGTGCGTGCTTGGAGATGGTTTGTGGGCTAAGAAAGGGTAATGACTTCCCCACCTTATCTTGATTTGGGTTTTGCCCTTAGAATTGATTCGTGCAAAGTGTGCAAGATATAGAAAAGTAGCATTCAAAAGCAAAATCACCCAAGAATGTTTCCTAAACTATATGCTATGCATACATACCTTGTCCCCAGCTCTCTTCAACAGTAAAGTAAAGGAATTGAAAAGACTCGTGCCTAGAATGCAAATGTCTAATAAATTTTTAACTTTTCAACGAATATTTTACTGTTGACTTAAAACAGGGATGTTGGATAGTGAAACTAGCACAAATATGACATATAAAAACTAAAATTTTTGCGAGCAATATGTCCTGCAAAACAAAGTTTTTAGTAGTCCAATGAAAATTTTCAGATTTTGCAAAGCAATTTCTTGAAATTCTGTTTCCTACTTTCGAGAGTAGGGGCACAGAATTTGCAAGTCTTCTTGGCAAAGCTTGAATGCTAGATCTTGATCTTCAAGTCCCTGAAACAAATACACAAAACTTGTTAAAACAACTACACCGTTCCCTCCCCGGCAACGGCGCCAAAAATTGATTGCTAAAATAAAGAAAAAACCAATGAGTTTAAGAATGTACTGTGTAGCTTGTGGCTAACGGGTTGTGTCCACAAGCAGGGATGCGATGGAAGCTTTTCGGTGAATCTTTTTAAAACAAGGAATTGTGTTCATTTTTTAGGAAAAAGAGAATGGAAAGAAGAGATGAATGAAAGAAAAATTGCAACTTTCAGAAAAGGTTTTGGAGAAGGTGATTTAGAAAACTTGAAAATGGTTTTGTTGTTTGTAATAATAAAGAAAGTCTGGGCTTACTATCTCACTACTCAATTGTTCATTCTTCTCTTAAAAAGTTAAGTCCCTCAAATGATCATTTGCAAAACTTAGAGTTGTCTTTTAAAAAGCTTTAAGTAAAGCACATAAGATGTTAGAAGAGTTGAGTCTTTTTCTTAAAGAAATCGTAGAATCGAATGTTAAAACAGCAAGCGCGAAGAAGCAAGAATGAATTAAAAACGATTCGAGAGATGTTCATGAAAGAGTTGTGAATTCAACCATCCAAACCCATCCTCATGTGCCTTCAAGAACACTTTCAAAAAGAAAGGCTTTTAAGTGAGGCATTCATATGAGTCATCGGGTCTTTTTCTTTTAGAAACATAAGAAAAGAAGAACGAGATAGTTCGATAGCAAGCCCAGAGAGAATGTTTAGTTATTCATGGCAAACGAAGAAGAAAACAAAGACATAAAGCAACCCATTCCGTATTGCAAGTGAAAGAGAAATTGGCTCGACTTTTGTATTGCTGTCACTTCAACCTTCAAGTACAAGCTCTCAGTCCTCTCTCTCTCATAAGTTTTGAACTGGACTACAAATTAAAAATAAAGATTATAACTTTCGTTCTAACTAAACAAGAGTCTAAATCCTAAGAAAATAAGTACAAAATTTACTCCTAGTCTTCGCTCATTTTTCTTTGCTGAAACATCTATTTATAGCCAAAAACCCAAGGTAGGAGATCCCGGGAAGATTGGGGGAGCAAACGCTCTCCCAATTGCATCTGTTAGGCCGCGGAAATGCGGCTTGGGTCGCGTTTCCGCAGCCTTGGTGTGGCCAGGTGGCCACACCAAAGGGGGGAGCTCTCGCATCTTCAGCTGGTTTTTTGGTTTCTACTTCAACCGTTAACGAAACAGCCTTTGATTTCCTGGCTTCAATCGCTCGATTCAGGGAGGATTTTCTCAACCTCTTGATTTGTCAAGATCTAGCCCAGATTTCTTCATTTCGAATTTATTCTGAATTAATTCAGAATTTGGTGGGATTTTGGGCTTGTTTCTCCTTTCTTCCTTTAAGCACTTGGGCCTACATTTGCAAAGAAAATGACAACTTATTAATAGAATTTATTAGCTAACAAGTGTGGTAAAGTGATAATATAAATGCAATGTATGTGACAAATCATAGTGGGACTGTAGAAAAATTCAAGAACAAGATTTAAGAGGTTGGAAAAAGATTTTACAAGTTTAGAAGAAGATTTAGTCAAGTTTTAGCCTTTTCTTGAAAGTTTTTTTTTTAGCTAAAACTCCACTTTCTTGATTTCTTAGCTTGAGCCTTCCCTATACATCTTTGCAAGTTATTTCCATGATCGGTCGCTGATATTACATAATTATTATCATATTCTCGTACTTATTATATAATAAACTCTGCTTTTAATCCTAATTATTGTTTAATTTATATGCAGGCCCATGGCTAAAGGAAAGGAAAGAGAAACGAGTCCAAAGCCCATCAAAATTCTGATTTAATTTAGAATTAATTTGATTTCAAAAAATCAGGGCAGATCAGGGTAAATCAGAGAAGTTGAAAACCGGTAAAATAAATCTTCTAAAATCAATCGGTTAAAGCCAAAGATCAAAGATCGTTTTGTCATAATTCTGGACATAAACGGAAAATCCAGCTGAAGATAAAGTCAGATCGCGAAACCAGGAGGCATTACCCACCGGGTGTGGCCACCTAGCAGCCGTATTTTCGAGGACATTTGGACTCTGTTGGGGGAGAGTTTGCTTCCTCTATCTTCGTACGCTCTCCTCTATTAGGTTTTGCCTATAAATACTGAATTTTTTAGAAAACCACAAAGGATGACCAAGTAGAGATAGATTTTAGGCCAATTTTTCATTCTTTTTGTTGTAGATTTTTATTTTCTTTTTATGTGATTTTTTATTTCTTTGTAAGCATATGTTAGATTGAGATTCATGTAAGTAAAAGAGAGAGACTTATGTTGAGAGTGATACTGATGTGACCTCCTCATTTCTTTCATCGCTTCTATAAGTAATTAAAGGTAACATATTCATGCTTTTCTTGTTTATATGTTCTTCTTCTATTTTTACTTTTCCTCTTTTGGTTTTGATGAACGTCCAAGTGAACCAAGAAGCATCAATATATAGCCAAGTATGTGTGAGTGCCACCGATATTTTATGATGATGTTCTCCTCCTCAAGATTCCACATGATTTCATTCTTGTCCGTCATCATGATGTAATACGAATGGGGACTGAGCTCAATCTTATGGGTTATGCGTTGATCACCTCCAAAGTAAGGTAAAATATGCAAGGGTTTTAGGTAAGTCATCAACCAGAGGAGGTAAGTATTTCTCTTAGCTTTTCTTTCTTTTCTTTTAATTTTTTAGTTTAGATCACCAACACCCAACTTTTTTATCACTCTTTTAATTTCTTTGTAAATATCCATTTTCTATTTTCTCCACTTTCTCAATCTACCATTTTCTTTTAAACATAACTTTAACTTATTTTATTTTTCTTTTAAAGAGCTAAAAAAAGATCTTTAACCATTTAATGTAATTTAAAAGATAACTTGCTAAAAAAGCTTCCATTGCTAGTCCCTCCTTATGGATCACGATCCGCATAGCTACTTGCTATTGCGGTAGTATTGAGTACTTGCACTCTTTATTCTAAGTTCTAAAATTTTGTATTCTTGTGTGCAGGTAAAAACATAAATCAAATTTTGGCATCGTTGCCGGGGAGGGACGGTAAGTTATTCTCTTTTTAGATTTACATTTTTGGTTAACTTTCTTCTTTGTTTTTAGTGTACAGATTTAACAACAAGGAATTTTTGCTGCTGTGGATATATAAGTGGCCCTGGACTCTACACAAGAAAGCAGAGCCCAGAAGCCCTCAGATTTGCTATATTCCTGTGACAATCTAAGTGAACTACTAACCTGTATTTTCTACAGGTTTGCTGAATTGCATAGTAATCTCTGTAGTATTTATTTTCTTATTTGACTCACTGTATATACATTTCTAATACAATAG
The DNA here is from genome assembly GCA_038442645.1 of Agave tequilana. Taxonomy (NCBI): domain Eukaryota; kingdom Viridiplantae; phylum Streptophyta; class Magnoliopsida; order Asparagales; family Asparagaceae; genus Agave; species Agave tequilana. The sequence continues at coordinate 37,345 of JAVJIF010011280.1, forward strand.
TAAAAAGTTGATTGTAAATGCTAAAAATGATTTAGACTTTACATTTAGGCACATGTCTATTTCATTACATTTTCTATTTACTGTTGAAGAGTGTTGTAGCCAAGGTATATTTGCATAGCATTTAGTATAAGGTTTATTCTTGTATGAAATATTGCTTGAGTGTTACTTTTTTCTATATACTTGTACACTGTACTAAATTGATTTAAAGGCTTGTCCTATAAACAAGATAAGATGGGGAAGTCGTTACCCTCCCTTAGCGCCCAAATAGTCTCCTCACTCACTAACCCATGCCTAATTAAAACTAAGTAGATGTTGGCCCTAGGGACATTTTGGACTCAAATAGGAGACTAACCTAAGGGGAAGTTGATTTGAAATTTGACTCTTACCAAATCGGTGTCTAAGGTTGGGGATGAGGGACGAAACCCCAAAGGCTGGTGGTTTGGCTTAATTAGGCCCGTCGCTTTTGCGCGGATACCTCCCACCAATCTTTTCCCTCCTGGTCGATTAACTTGTGGTCAGATTCAGCAATATATCCCCTGTGGACAGTATAACCAGTTAGGAGTCATCTAGATCTAAAGTTTCCGCGGCCGTTTAGTATTTGTTGGGAGCGTTTGCTCCCCCTATATTCTCACGTCTCTCCCCTCTGGGTTTTTGCCTATAAAAGACATGGTTTTCACTGTAAACAAGGACGACCATAGAGAGATAGAATTTAGTCCAGTTTTTCATTTTTTAGTGTAGGTTTTTATTTTTCTTTTCATGTAATTTTCAGTTTTAATTTATGCAACTGAGAGGAGAAACGAGTTTCATGGAGGAAGGAGATCAAGCTTGTACTGAGGGTGACACCGGTGTAAGTAAGTCCTTTCTTTCATTGTTATTAGAATCGAATCAAAGTTTCTTTTTCTTCTTTACTCCTGTTTTAGTTTACTCTTCTCTGATGTGTTTGTAATCTAAGTGAAGCCGATAGCCTCGAGACTGCTTCGCCATTGCAAGTGCCCTTGATGGCTATGGTGATGAATAACCATTCTTTGTTAGTTTAGCTCACCCTTTTATTCGTAGTGTAGATCGAGAATGGGGAAGATCATATACGCCATGCTTGATTGCCTTCAAAGACAAGGTAAGTCGTCACAAGGGATCTAAGGTATATGAGCATTGAAGAGGTAAGTAATTTTAGGTTATCTTTCTTTTCTTTTATTCTTTAGTTTCAATATCACAAGCTCCAACCATCTTTATCACTCTTTTCCATTTCTTTGTATATAATTTATTTTTCATTTTTCCATCTTCTTAAGCTACCATCTTCTTCCTAACTCACTTTAACCTAATTTCTCTCTTTTTCTTTACAAGAACTAAAAGAAGAATTTTAATCATACTTTGTATCTTAAAAGAGATCTTACTAAAATGCTTCCATCGCTAGTCCCTCCTTATGGATCACGATCTGCTTAGCCACTTGCTATTACGGTAGAATTAAGTAATTTGCACTCTTTAATCTTAAAATCTGAAATACTATATTTTGTGCAGGTTCAAGCTTAATCAGCATGGTAGACTTAAAACCTGCACACAAAATATAGAATTTCAGAGTTAAGAATGAAAAGTGCAAGTTACTCAATTCTACCGCTAAAGCAAGTGGCTATGCGGGTCATGATCCACAAGGAGGGACGAGCGATGGAAGCTTTTTAGTAAGTTCTCTTTTATGCTATAAAGAATGGTTAAAGATCTTCTTTTAGTTCTTTAAAAGAAAAAGGAAAAATTGAGTTAAAATTAAATTAAGAAGAAGATGGTAGATTAAGAAGATGGGGAAAAATAGAAAATAGACATATACAAAGATATCGAAATGAGTGATGAAAGTGTTGGGTGTTGTTGGTGCTGATGATCTAAACTAAAGAAATAAAAGAAAAGAAAGAAAAGATTAAAGAAATACTTACCTCCTCTAGTTGATGACTTACTTGAAACCCTTGCATGTTCTACCTTGCTTCAGAGGCATTCAACGCATAAAATATAAGATTGACCTCAGCCTCATTCGCATTACATCATCAAGACGAACAAGAATGAAGTGATACGGAATCTTGAGGAGGAGAACATCATCATGTAATATCGTTGGCACTGAACAAACATGACTATACTGATGCTTCTAGATTCACTTGAATGCTTATCATAACCAAAAGAGGAAAAGTAGAATGAAGAAGAAGAAAACAAAAGTAAAGACAAATATAAAAAAATTACCTTTATTATTTGCAGAAACGATGGAAGAAAGGAGGAGGTACATCAGTGTCACTCTCAACATAAGCCTCTCTCTCTTACTTACATGAATCTTAGTCTAAACTATACTTACAAAGAAAGAAAAATTACATGAAAAGAAAAAAAATAAAACCTACACTAAAAAGAATGAAAACATGGACTAAGTTCTATCTCTACATGGTCGTCCTCATTTACAGTGAAACAGCTGCCTTTTATAGGCAAAAACCCAGAGAGGAGAGGCGTGAGAAGATAGGGGGAGCAAACGCTCCCCCTAACTCCCTAATAAAGCAGCGAAAACGCGGCTTTAGCCACGTTTCCACGACTAGGGTGTGGCCAGGTGGCCACACCCTGTTGGTGGTAGTCCATGGCTTCGCTGCTTTCTTTTATCTTCAGCTAGATTTGAAGTTAAAGTCTGGGATTCTGATGAAATGGCCTTTGATCTTAGGCTTCAACCGATTGATATGTAGGGATTTGTTCTAACTAGTTTTCAACCGATCTGAATCGACCTGATCTGCCTTGATTTACTAACTTCGAATTAACTCTGATTTAAATCAGAATTTGATGGCCTTTTGGGATCATTTCTCTTCCCTCTTCTTTAGGAATGGGCCTGCAAATAAATTAAGTTTAATTAGGAAAAAATAGAGTTTATTCTATAATAAGTATGAGAATATGATAATAAATGTGCAATATTAGCGCCAATCACACCCCCATACCTATCTTTTGCTCGTCCTTGAGCAAAACAACTAAACTATACTAAGAATTATTAGACCACTTTCGCAGGTCACGCGATTGAACTGAGCATGTGCAACAAGCCGTTAAACCTCTACGTTTCCCCTAGAGGACGAGTTTTGTCTCGTGAGGGTTTTCAGTAGATTACACCCACAAAATCCGTAAAGAAAGAGAAAAATGTTAGTATTTTTAAAACATATTTTGAAAGAAAATATTTGAAATATTATTGTAAGATTTAAGTAATCTATAAGTTATAGGAAAAAAGAATTTTTCATTCTAAAACTTAGTCTTTATTCAAAAATTTGTTATCAATCAAAGTAAGCGGTCAAATTATACTTCTCATCTTGTTTATTACTTTTCCTTAAGTCATTTGCACCTTATGACTGTGAAAATTCTAACTAAGGGTTCTTTAGCTCTAACTCTTATGCCTTATATATATATATATATATATATATATATATATATATATATATATATATATATATATATATATATATATATATAGACTTGTATCCTTTCAAAAGGATTTGATCCCGGATCCTTCCCACTCAAAATCAACCCTCCAACATTTGAATACAAGATCCACTCCGTTGAAGTTGATCTATACTATTTCATGTATCTATAAACCAAAAATCAAGTGTTTTAAATACTTTTTGCCCATCCATCAAGCGACGCAAAATGGACAGCCGAAAGTAGTGAGTTGGTTAGATCTATGTCTTTAGACATACAAATTCTCGATCCGGCCATTTCATTATGATCTAAACATTTAAAAACCCCTATAAACTAATTTTTGTTAGATTTCAAATGTTCTACACCGTTAAACTAACCAACTCACTATTTAGGCCGTCCGTTTTTTTCCTACTTGATGGATGGGCAAAAAGTATTTAAAACACTTAATTTTTGATTTATAGATACTTGAAATAGTATAGATCAACTTCAACGGAGTGGATCTTGTATTCGAATGTTGGAGGGTTGAATTTGAGTGGGAAGGATCCGGGATCAAATCCTTTTGAAAGGATACAAGTCTATCTCTATATATATATATATATATATATATATATATATATATATATATATATATATATTAGTGGTATTATTCCTTAGTTTTATTAGGCTTTCTAATCTGCCCATGTAACGAGCCTTTAATCGGTGACTCCCAAACCAAACAGTCTTAGGGCACCAGGTGACAAAACACCCCAAGGACTAAAGGACTCGAGCAAACAAGGCCTTAAAACTAAGGATTTTATTATATGAACCCCTCTTAAGCGTTACTTATGCTTTATTAGGCACGAATACCCAGCTTAATCGGAGGATTTTATATATATATTTTTCTCAAACTTATCTAATCATCTTTCGCATAAATACTAAGGATTGCTTAGGCCAAAGCACCTAGCTAATCAATAATTAGATTTGTTTATCTTATATATATATATATATATTAAGGCATAAGAATCTTTGTTTTTGAACCCTAAGTGTGTAAGTGTATGAAGTGTGCATATTTCATTAAGGTAAAGATCAAGACTAAATTACTTTGACAAATTATCTTCCTAACCCTAAAAATCAAACAAATAATCTTATTTTGACCAAGTTTAAGAAATCCTAATTTTTGATTTTCCTATTCCTTAAAATTGACTTAATTTCTTACAAAACATATGTCAAAATGTTGTTTCTATTTTCAAAAAGTTTTTAAAAGTAAAGAAAATGTTAATAAAATTTTTTTAATAAAAAGAAAAACCTAAGATATGTTAGAACCCTCCCCCACATCTATCTCATGCATTGTCCTCAATGTATGAATTAATGCATAGATGCATGAAAAAGAAAATAGAGAAGAAAAATACTACCTTAAGGTGGTGGTTCAGGCGGTGATCTGATTGGTCCACGAAATGCGGCCCAATCGACTTTTCGTGGAGTTCAGAGGAACCCACCAGAAATCTCTCTTATATAGCCCACTAAAATGATATATATATATATATATATATATATATATATATATATATATATATATATATATATGAATGATTTTTATTAAAAATTTAACCCCATTTAATTTTCAAATTCCATAATCAATTTTAGAGTCAATTTTGTCAGCCGCCTTGTCCCAAAATAGAGTGTGAAAAGTGTTGGCCCGGAGGCCTTCCTCTCTAGTTTTGATTATGGTTAACTCATGAACTTATGTTTACTAATAATCTTGTGATTTTAGTTTCAGATCATGTAATAAGATATTAGTTGGTGATTGCTTCAAAAAGAGGTGTTTAGAAGCTTTCACATGGTGATTCCAGTGACCGAGCGTCAAGATCATACCTTTGCACTCGGTGGATCACGTTTGGGATCGAGTCGACTTGAAGATGGAAGATCGTCAAGAAGACTTAGGTATCCTAGTTTAGTTTAGTGTGTTTTAGACCCATGTGTAAAGATAAGAATAGTTTATATGCTCAAGTGCACAACACACACAAGTTTTGTGTTTTGATTTTGGTTTTCATGAATAGTTTATCAAAACAAGTTTAATTGGCTTATGTATAGTAGATGTATTCTTTCTATACATGCATGCTTAACTTTTAAACAAACTTATTTTGACTTTCCTATTCATGTATTGAAAAATCAATGTTTGATAAAATAAATGTTTTGGTTTTTGGTAAAAAAATGTTAAAACACAAAAATAGTTTCATATGCTTGATATTTGAGCTAAACTTTTTATCACATGTTTATGTATCATGCAAAATGATAAAACTATTCTTGGAGATTTTTACAAGACTTAAAAGAATTTTTAGAAATAATTTTAACATGTTTTTCTGACCCAGAACTGTGCTGACAGGCTATGTCGGTCGACCAGGCGGTCGACCGATGTGCACAGACCTGTGCACGTCTGCTGGCACAGTGGGTCGGTCGGCTGGTCGGCCGACCGGATCAGAGAGCCTTGCTCTCTGTATCTGGGCGGTCGACCGAGCGGTCGACCGGAGCAGAAAAGTCTGCTCTCTGTATCTGGGCGGTCGGTCGGACGGTCGACTGGATGCCCCAACGGTCATATTTCTGACCGTTGGCGGTCGACCGGGCCGGTCGACCGCAAGCCTGTCAGGCTGCCAGATCAGCCTAACGGCTAGTTTTCTTTTGGGCCTATAAATACCCCATCGCTTTAGGGTTTTGGCCAAGATTTTCTGAGCAAAATTTTCCCTATTCTCTGGTTTTAAAAACAAGTTTTCTAAAGAGTTTAAAGAGCAAAAAGATTCATCTTATTTGTTTTAAGTGTTTTGCTATTTTCAAAGAAAATAGGTTTTTGGGAAATTGGTTTATTGTTCTTCATTTCAATATCTATTTGGTATTTTCTCAAGAGTTTTTCTTTGATCAAAATACTTGATTTCCACACTTGAGCTATCATCTATCCTATTCTATAGGATCTTTTGTTTAGTAGAAAAGAGAGATTGTTTGTGGTTGAAAGAAACCACTTATTGTAAAAACCCTCCTTGTATTTATTGTATCCCTCTTTGGTAGAGGCTGATCGGAGTGGTATTGTTTGGATCCCTCTTCGGTAGAGGTGATTGTGTTTGTTATTGGCTACGGGCCTTATCCCTCTTTGGTAGAAGTGGATTGTGGTTGTATTGCTTCGGTGGCTTGTAATGTTGAGAGAGGAGTTCGGTACTCCTTTAGTGGATTAGAAATCCTTCTCGGTGAAGGCGGGGACGTAGAGCTAGGGGCTCGAACCTCGAAACATATCTTTGTGTTTGCGTTTGATCCATTGTCTCTTAACCCTCTCTCTTTATTTGTGTTGTGCATCGCATTATTCATATTGCCATATCATTCGTACTTGCTTGCATTTGTGCCTTGCATTATTTCATATTGCTATATCTCTTATATGCTTGGTTGTTTGTGTGTGCCTCACTTATACTTAACCACAAGAGCTTCATATAGCACCTCAACCCATATCTAGGGGAATCAAGAGGAGTTAGTCCAGAGCCCTTCACGGGGAATTCGGCTACACTTGTGTGTTGTATTAAGTGTGTTGCTAAATTATTTTAAGCTTCCACATTTAGCGCATTTAGTTTCTAGATTAGCATTATCACCTATTCACCCCCCTCAGGTGATTTACAATTGGTATTAAAGCCTACGCTCCTGATACTTAGGCTTAACATCCTAGGAGTGAGATCTTTATTTGCTAATCTTGTTTGCATTTGCTTGTTTGCACACATATAGTTTTTACCATGGACTTCATAACCCCACCTATGTTTGACCCTTCTAACATTCTTGTTTGGAAGACTAGGATGTCCATATACCTCCAAACCCTAGGTTATAAGGTTCACCTTGCCATTACCAAGGAATCGTACCTTAGTGATAGCAAGCACATAGGGGCCAATGCACAAGCCCTTGAGGCCATTAGAGGCACGCTACCTAAAGATTATCTTATGCTTGTTTCTAATCTTGATTCCGCCTTTGCAGTGTGGAACAAGTTGACAACAACCACCACTTCCAAGCTTCAAGTGCTAATCCAACCGGAGGAAGAATCTAATGGAGATGAATCCGAACCACAACAATGCTATACGGTCCAAGGGAATGACTCCCTTGAGGTACACTCGGAAACCCACTTAGATGATGAAGATGATGCTAGTTCTTCAAACGATTATGTTGATGCCCATGCTTTAAATGAAGAACTTTCTATTGTGTGTGAAAAATTGATTGAAAAATATAAAGTTTTGAAAAAGAAGACATTTACTTTAACTAAAGAAAATGAAAAATTGTCTTCTAAACTTGATTGTGTTTTGCAAGAGAAAGTGGAGATCTATAATGAAAGGGATTCTTTAAGGTCTTAACTTGATCTTGCACTAAAAGAAAATAAAGTTTTAAAATCTAGAAATGATTGTGAAACTCTTTTGAAGAAAAATGAAAATTTATCTTCAAAAGTTAATTTTGTTTTAAAAGAAAACGATTCTTTACAAAGAGAAATTGATTTTATTTCAAAATGATTAGAAATTTGTTTAAATAAAAATAAGTCTTTGAAAAATGATATTGTTTCTCATGTTTGCCATGCTAGGGTAGTATCACACACATCACCTATTGCATGCGCCACTTCTTCTTTAATTAACAATGATATATCCATGTTAAAGAAGAATATGATTTGTTTGGGCTCCACTTTGAGCCAATGTGCCAAGAGCCATACATGTTTGAAAACTTTGTTTTGAAAGAAACAAGTTTCATCTATTATGCATGCACACCCATCACGGCATACACATGCTCCTCACGGATACCATCACCACATGTATGCTCATGTGTACACTTGTACACATTGTGGACGTAAGGGCCACCTTGCTAAATTTTGTTATGATAGAATACATGTTTCAAATTTAGCAAATAATTTTGTTTGGGTTAGAGAAGGTACTAACCCCCATGGACCCAAAAAGATATGGGTACCAAAGACCACCCCTCTTATATCTGATGTAGGTGTGGGCTCTCGCATGACGTGAGAGTAGCGGTACCTTGGAGTGGATGCGTTCCGAGCTTCATGGAAATCATTTGGATGCATCACTTTCAAGGGAAGTCTTGTGGGAAGACCACCATGTTTTGGAGACAAGAAAAGTTACCTTCTAGGTTTTGGTAACGATCTCTAACTCCCATTTATTTGCACACTTTTCATGTTTATTATATATAGCATGTTTTGTTGTTTTTTAGATTATTATGAAAATGCCATGATTATTAGACTCTTGACATACATGTATAGTATTTGAGACACCCATGTTTAATATGGACTATTATTTTGTGTTCTCACCTTTTGTTTAGCTATCATGCTTATCATAGGTTTAATAACATGTGAATATACATAATAATCATGCTTAAAATTTATCATGATGATTTTGTCTTGTTTTTGATGCTTCATGATTTGAATATAAGCTTAAATGTTAGTTTCATTAAGACTAGGTATATACTTGTGCATATATTGGGCCACAAATAAATCTATATATGTTTGGGCTTGAATGCTTATTTGAACCCATTAGACGTGCTAGCATAGTCTAGTTTTGATGATCCATACATTTTAAACTTGTATTCCCATTTGGTTTTGTTTTATGATCATGTGTTTTCATTTCATATATATGTCTATTTTGCCAAACTTTAAGATATACATGTATACTCCTTGAGCCATTTACTTCTCATGCAAATCTATACATATAGACTCAATTGTATTTAGGGATATGTATGTATACTTTTTGTGTTGACAAATCATACATATACCTTGAAATGAAATTTGTTTTAATGAAAATTTAGTTTTTCATGTTTTTCATGTGTTTATGTTTAACTTCATGTATATGTCCATTTTATCCAAATTATTGTTATACATATACATTCTTTTGAGTCACGTGCCTTCATGCATATATCTTTGTGGACTCGTTGTGTTTGGATATGTATGTATACTTTAGTTTGTATAGGACATACATATACCTTGAAGATTAAATAGTTTTGATGATTTTCATATTTTCATGTTTCAAGGAATATTGAGCTTATTGTCCATCTTTCATGATTATGATCTTCACATCTTATTTGTACACTCATATTTATTGTTTACTCATGTGTTTGTTTTCATGAGTCATATTTATGCTTAATTGGCTTAGAGTGTTAATTATCATGTGGATTTCATGTTTCATGAAAAATATTTTTGTTTTATTCCTTACTTGAAGGATTTCGTACTAGTTAACAAATTTTCCATTTAACTAGTTGCGATATTCTTCATTTGGTAGAGTTTTTCAAACAAAGCTTATTTTTAAATCTATTTTTGAAAACTCTTACCTTCCAAGGGTGGTTGGTTGGGAGACCATGCCATGTATACCCTTCTTGAATATCTTTTAAACTTGTGCATGAATGGATGATAGTTATATGATGTATACACTTGATCATTATTGTTGTTTCAATTGGTATCATTGGATATTTTTCAATTAGTATCAATTTTGACCTTTCTTGTATACTCATATATGTTTGTATGTATGTATGCTTTAAATTTCAAGAATATCAATTTCAATTGGTATCTATTTATCAAACATATATATGTTTGTGTTTATGCTAAGCTTGAGCTTCAATTTTGTTTCAATTGATTAGTTTTCAATTGCTTTTCAATTGGTATCTCATTTCAAGCTTACGCATTATTTTTGTTGGTATTTCATAAAGGGGGAGAAAATTCGATTTTCATATTTACAATTGGTATTTGTATTTTCACTCCCTTGCTTTATGATAAAAAAATAATTTTTTTGTAATTGATATCATATATTTAAAAAAAATACTCTCTTTTGATATCAATATGTTTATTTGAATGTTTTTTAAAATTTGGTATTTCAAAATTTTGTTTAAAGAAAAATTCAAAAGTTTTGATTTGTATTGCCTATATGTAAGGAGAGCTTAATATCTCTTCTACATATAGATTCATGATGAGTGTATCTTGTATTGAAGAGCTTGACAATCTCTTCTTTACACGTGTGTAGGGGGAGCTTCACATCTCCTCTTATACATTGCATAGTGTACGTTATATGAATTAGGGCTTGTCATCCCTCCTTCATGTAATATATCTATGTAGGCAAGCTTCACATCTTCCTCTTCATGAACGCATATAGCATATACCATTTATTGATCTATGTTTACTTTTAATTGGTATCAAGATACTACTTTGACATATTTTAAATTGATATCTTAATTGATCGTCACCCCTATTTGGTTTTCTTTTGTTTTAGACAAAAAAAGGGAGAACATTGTTTTTATTAACCATTCGTTGATTCTTTGTTTCGAACAAAAAGGGGGAGAAAAATTTATTGATTTGGTTTTGCTTTTACCCCTTATTGATGATTGTTTCTTTGTATTAAAAAGGGGGAGAAAATTTTATTTTGTTTTAGTTTTTACCCCTTTGTTAATGATTGACAAAAAGGGGGAGAATTATTTGAGAAGTTTTATATATGCATGTTTATGTTTTGCATATATTAAGTTTAATTTAGTTTAATTTTAATTGGTATCTAGAGCATGTTTTATTTTTGAACAATTCATTGTGTATCTAGAGCCTTTTATTGTTTATGTATATATATGCATTCATGTTTAAGAGCTTTCATTGCATATTCATTATGTTGATTTGTTTATGCATGAGTTAAGGGGGAGCTTCTTTGAAGCTTAACTTTAATCCATGTATATATAACTCTAGAGTTTTGTCATCATTAAAAAGGGGGAGATTGTTGGCCCGGAGGCCTTCCTCTCTAGTTTTGATGATGATTAACTTATGAAGTTATATTTACCAATAATCTTGTGATTTTAGTTTCAGATCATGTAACAAGATATTAGTTGGTGATTGCTTCAAAAAGAGGTATTTAGAAGCTTTCACATGGTGATTCTAGTGCCCGAGCATCAAGATCATACCTTTGCACTCGGTGGATCACTTTTGGGATTGAGTCGACTTGAAGATGGAAGATCGTCAAGAAGACTTAAGTATCCTAACTTAGTTTAGTGTGTTTTAGATCCATGTGTAAAGATAAGAATAGTTGATATGCTCAAGTGCACAACACACATAAGTTTTGTGTTTTGATTTTGGTTTTCATGAATAGTTGATCAAAACAAGTTTAATTAGTTTATGTATAGTAGATGTATTCTTTCTATACATGCATGCTTAACTTTTAAACAAACTTATTTTGACTTTCCTATTCATGTATTGAAAAATCAAAGTCTGATAAAATACATGTTTTGGTTTTTGGTAAAAAATGTTAAAACACAAAAATAGTTTCATATGCTTGATATTTGAGCTAAATTTTTTATCACAAGTTTATATATCAATGCAAAATGATAAAACAATTTTTGGAGATTTTTACAAGACTTAAAAGATTTTTTAGAAATAATGTTAACATGTTTTTCTGACCCAGAACTGTGCTGACAGGCTATGTTGGTCGACCAGGCGGTCGACCGACGTGCATAGACTTGTGCACGTCTACTGGCACAGTGGGTCGGTCGGCCGGTCGGCCGGTCGGCCGGTCGGATCAGAGAGCCTTACTCTCTGTATCTGGGCGGTCGACCGAGCGGTCGACCGGAGCAGAAAAGTCTGCTCTCTATATCTGGGCGGTCGGCCGGACGGTCGACTGGATGCCCCAACGGTCATATTTCTGACCGTTGGCGGTCGACCGGGCCGGTCGACCGCAAGCCTGTCAGGCTGCCAGATCAGCCTAACAGTTAGTTTTCTTTTGGGCCTATAAATACCCCATCGCTTTAGGGTTTTGGCCAAGATTTTCTGAGCAAAATTTTCCCTACTCTCTGGTTTTAAAAACAAGTTTTCTAAAGAGTTTAAAGAGCAAAAAGATTCATCTTATTTGTTTTAAGTGTTTTGCTATTTTCAAAGAAAATAGGTTTTTGGGAAATTGGTTTATTGTTCTTCATTTCAATATCTATTTGGTATTTTCTCAAGAGTTTTTCTTTGATCAAAATACTTGATTTCCACACTTGAGCTATCATCTATCCTATTCTATAGGATCTTTTGTTTAGTAGAAAAGAGAGATTGTTTGTGGTTGAAAGAAACCACTTGTTGTAAAAACCCTCCTTGTATTTATTGTATCCCTCTTTGGTAGAGGCTGATCGGAGTGGTATTGTTTGGATCCCTCTTCGGTAGAGGTGATTGTGTTTGTTATTGGCTACGGGCCTTATCCCTCTTTGGTAGAAGTGGATTGTGGTTGTATTGCCTCGGTGGCTTGAATGTTGAGAGAGGAGTTCGGTACTCCTTTAGTGGATTAGAAATCCTTCTCGGTGAAGGCGGGGACGTAGAGCTAGGGGCTCGAACCTCGAAACATATCTTTGTGTTTGCGTTTGATCCATTGTCTCTTAACCCTCTCTCTTTATTTGTGTTGTGCATCGCATTATTCATATTGCCATATCATTCGTACTTGCTTGCATTTGTGCCTTGCATTATTTCATATTGCTATATCTCTTATATGCTTGGTTGTTTGTGTGTGCCTCACTTATACTTAACCACAAGAGCTTCATATAGCACCTCAACCCATATCTAGGGGAATCAAGAGGAGTTAGTCCAGAGCCCTTCACGGGGAATTCGGCTACACTTGTGTGTTGTATTAAGTGTGTTGCTAAATTGTTTTAAGCTTCCACATTTAGCGCATTTAGTTTCTAGATTAGCATTATCACCTATTCACCCCCCTCTAGGTGATTTAAAAAAAGATAGAATGATTGACTTGAACTTAGGAAGTACGGGAACTAATACCGACTTAGGAAAGTGACTTAAGTCAAATAAAGGTTCATGAATCGAGATTGGTTCAGGAAGTGGGTCCAAATCAGGAAGTTGAAGCTCAAGTCCACATTCATTTTTCAATAATAGAATGTGACTTAATATTGGTGATTCAAGTTCAAGAATGATAGGCATGGGAATTAAAACTGACTCTAAAATATTACTCAAGTCGGGTAACAAAATAGGAGTCAATATTGATTCGAGAATTTGAACTGGATCACAAAATTAGGAATCTAGGTCATATTTCTCATTGAGTTCAATTTCATAAAAATGAGAACTTGTCAATTTGTCAATGGGACTTTCAAAATTATAAAATTGGTCACCTGCACAAAAATATAGAATTTCAGAACTTAAGAATAAAGAATGCAAGTACTCAATACTACCGCAATAGCAAGTGGTTATGCGGGTCGTGATCCACAAAGAGGGACTAGCGTTGGAAGCTTTTTAGTAAGTTCTCTTTTATGCTACAAAGAATGGTTAAAGATCTTCTTTTAGTTCTTTAAAAGAAAAAGGAAAAATTGAGTTAAAGTTTAATTAGAAAGAAGATGGTAGATTAAGAAGATGGAGAAAAATAGAAAATAGATATATACAAAGAAATCAAAATGAGTGATGAAAGAGTTGGTTGTTGTTGGTGTTGGTGATCTAAACTAAAGAAATAAAAGAAAAGAAAGAAAAGATTAAAGAAATACTTACCTCCTCTGGTTGATGACCTACCAGGAACCCTTGCATGTTCTACCTTACTTCAGAGGCGTTCAATGCATAAAACATAAGATCGAGCTCAGTCCTCATTCGTATTACATCATCAAGACGAATAAGAATGAAAACGGAATCTTGAGGAGGAGAACATCATCATGTAATATCGTTACCACTTAACAAACATGACTATACTAATGCTTCTAGATTTACTTGAATGCTCATCATAATCAAAAGAGAAAAAGTAAAAAGAAGAAGAAGAAAATAAAAGTAAAGACAAATATAAAAAAATTACCTTTTATTGCTTGTAGAAATGATGGAAGAAAGGAGGAGATACATCGGTGTCACTCTCAACATAAGCCTCTCTCTCTTACTTACATGAATCTCAGTCTAAACTATACTTACAAAGAAAGAAAAATTACATGAAAAGAAAAAACAAAACCTACACTAAAAAGAATGAAAACGTGGACTAAGTTCTATCTCTAGATGTCGTCCCCATTTACAGTGAAAAATCTGCCTTTTATAGGCAAACACTCAGAGGGGAAATGCGTGAGAAGATAGGAGGAGCAAACGCTCTCCCTAACTCCCTATCAAAGCTATAGAAACGTGGCTTTGACCGCGTTTCCATGGCCAGGGTGTGGCCAGGTGGCCACACCCTGTTGGTGATAATCCCTGGCTTCGCTACTTGCTTTTATCTTCAGCTAGATTTGTAGTTAAAGTCTGGGATTCTGATGAAATGGCCTTTGATATTTGGCTTCAACCGATTGATATGTAGGGATTTGTTCTAACTGATTTTCAACCGATCTGAACTGACCTGATCTGCCTTGATTTACTGACTTCGAATTAATTCTGATTTAAATCAGAATTTAATGGGCTTTTGGACTCATTTCTCTTCCCTCTTCTTTAGGAAATGGCCTGCAAATAAATTAAAGATTAATTAGGAAAAAGCAGAGTTTATTCTATAATAAGTATGAGAATATGATAATGAATGTGCAATATTAGCGATCAATCAGAGCACGAAGAGGCTATTAAATGTTTGATGTTGAACCCTAGGCTTAGCAACTTGATTTCTAGTGGGAAAAGCGATTCGAACAACATGAACCGCCCACAGAGGACAAAATGATTCAAGTTAATTTGGGTAGTCAGGATCACCCCAAACTCATCTCTATAAGTGAGGGTTTGTCACTTATAGAAAGAGAAGAATTGATAGCGCTTGTACGAGAATATATCGATGTCTTTGCATAAAATTGCGAAGATATGCCCAGTCTTGATCCCTAGATAGCCATGCATCGGTTAAACATTAAGCCTGACGTCAAACCAGTGAAACAACAACAACGACGGTTTCGCCCTGACATTATTGAAGCTATTGAAGCTAAAGTCCATAAACTCAGCACATGTAGATTTATACGGAAGGAGCAATATCAGATTGGGTTGCATTGGGTTGCTAACATTGTCCCTGTCCTTAAAAAGAACAAAAAAAATCTGGATCTATATTGAATATCGTGATCTCAATGCAGCTTGCCCTAAAGACGAGTTCCCATTACCCATCACTGACGTCATAATTGACAATACCTGTGGCTTTAAGAGAATGTATTTTATGGATGGCTTCTCAGGGTACAATCAAATCAAGATGTACCCATAGAATGAGATGCATACTTCATTCAGGATACCGTTGGGGGTATACTGCTATACTGTGATGCCCTTCGAATAAAAAAATGTAGGAGCAACTTATCAACGTGCAATGAATATAATTTTCCGTAACCACCTCTAAAAAATGGTTGAATGCTATGTTGACGATATTGCTGTCAAGAGTCACGATAAGACTGATCATCTTCGTGACCTAAAGATAATGTTCGGTATAATGCGAGCCCATCAGCTGAAAATGAATCCAAGAAAGTCCTTCTTGAGAGTTTCAAGTGGTAAGTTTCTGGGATTTATTGTCACATAAAAAGGAATTCATCTTGACCCAGACAAGGTCAAAGCTATTCAGAATATGCACCCACCTAAGAATCTCAAAATACTCAGGAGTTTGTAAGATAGGTTGGCCTATATAAGAAGATTCATCGCAAATCTCTCAGGCCGTTGTCAACCATTCACCTGACTTATGAAAAAGGGTATTTCTTTTGTATGAGATAAAGCATGTCAAGAAGCTTTCAGGGATATCAAAAGATACCTCCCTAAACCCCCAGTCTTAGTAGCTCCCACATCAGGAAATTCATTCCTACTTTATGTAAAAGCTATGGACCATTCTCTTGGTGTGGCAAATGTTCTTTGATGGAGCATCAAGAACAGGCCTTAAAGGCAAGATTATTACTGGTGTGGGGATTATATTTATCTCACCACAAAATCTTGTCCTTCCTCAGGCATTTTCATTGACGGAATCATATTCCAATAATGTAACAGAATATAATGCTCTACTCATCGGCCTTCAGCTCGCTCATAAAATGGGAGTACACTACCTTGAAGCTTATGATGATTCAAAACTGATTGTCAATCAGGTTAAAGGAGAATACGAGATTCAGCACGAAGATTTGGTACCTTATTACCATGCAGTCACCAAAATAGCTAATTTATTTGATGGCTTTTACATTTGATTGGTCGCTAATGTTGCATATTTAGTATCTTATTTCCATACTTATTATAGAATAAAATCTGCATTGTCCTAATTCAATGTTTAATTTATTTGCAGGCCCATTCCTTAAGAAGATGAGGAGAAATGAGCCAAAAAGCCCACCAAAATTCTGAATTAAATCAGAATTAATTCGAGCCCAGTTAATCAAGGCAAAATCAGAAAGGTTGAAAACCGGTTAAGAAGAATCCTCCCAGAATCGATCGGTTGAAGCAAAGATCAAAGGCCATTTCGTCAAAATCCCGGACTCAAACTGAAAATCCAGCTGAAGATATATACAAAACGCGAAACCGGGGAGCTCCACCAACAAGCTGTGGCCACCTGACCACAGAAAGCCACGGAAATGCAGCCAAAACCGCGTTTCCATGGCTCTGTTATGGAGTTAGGGGGAGCGTTTGCTCCCCCTATCTTCATCTTATCCTGTAGGTTGGGTTTTTGCCTATAAAAGGGTAGGATTTACACTGAAAAGGGGACGACCATGCAGAGATAGGAATTAGTCTAGTTTTCATTCTTTGTAGTTTATGTTTTTCTTTTCTTTTTATGTAATTTTTATTTGTATGTAAGCTTAGGTTAGATGAAGATTCATGTAAGTAAGAGAGAGAGGCTTATGTTGAAAGTGACACCGATGTACCCTCCTCCTTTCTTCCATTGTTTCTGCAAGCAATAAAGGTAAATACTTTTTTTATGTTCGTTGCTTTACTTTTGTTTTCTTTTTCCTTCTCCTCTTTCTACTTCATCTCTTTTTGGTTTTGATGAGAATGCAAGTGAATCAAGAAGCATAAGTATAATAATGTTTTTGTGAGTGCCAACGATATTTAATGAAGATGTTCTCCTCCTCAAGATCCGTATCACTTCATTCTTGCTCGGTTTGATGATATAATGCGAACGGGGACTGAGCTCGATCCTATGACTTATGCATTGAACGCCTCCAAAGCAAGGTAGAACATGCAAGGGTTCCAGGTAAGTCATCAACTAAACTGGGTAAGTACTTCCTTAATCTTCTTTCTTTTCTTTTTAGTTTAGATCACCAACACGATTTCTTTCACCACATCTTCCAAATCATTTCCACGCTTTTTTCCAATTCATTTGTACATAGTCATTTTTTGGTTTTCTCCACCTTCTCCATCTATTGCTTTCCTTTTTAACTTTAATCTAACTCTTTCTTTTTCATTTTCATTTCTTAAACAAAGAAGAACTTTTATTTTTCTTCATAAAGATTTCAATAAAAAATCCTTGAATGCTTCTATCGCTAACCCTCCTTGTGGATCACGACCCGTATAGCCACTTGCTATAGCGGTAAGAATTGAGCACTGGCACATCTTTATTCTTAGATCTAAAATTCCATATTTTGTGTGTGCAGGTTAAGCTTCAATCAAATTTTGGGCACCGTTGTCGGGGAGGGTAACGGTTTTTATTGAAATCTGATTTTTATTGAATTTTTAGAACTAAAACAAATTTTCTTCTCTGTTGCAGGTTAGAGGGCAAGCAAAGCAGGAAAAAAGGATTGTAGAAACATATAAGTGATCTTAGGCCTCTGTTCCAGAAAACAGAGACCAAGTACCCTTTGAATTGCCGCGTTTGCTCGGCTTTAGCCGCGTTTCCGCGGTAAGGAAGAGTTCACTACTAATTGGTTTTTTTTGCAGGGCTGCTTACTTTGCAAATTTTTAGTTTTCTGCAACTTTATTTCTTATATGCCATTACCAAAATCCTGTTAATAAATCAACAGTAAAATATTTGTTAAAAAAGTTAAAAAATTGATTAGATGTTAGCATTTTAGGCACGTGCCTTTTCAATTCATTTACTTTACTGTTAAAGAGTGCTAGAGCAAGGTACGTTCGCATTGCATGTAGAATAGGACTCATCTCTTGGTTGATTTATATCGCTTTGAGTGAATCTTGTTTACATATCTTGTACACTTGCACAAACTAATCTTAAGGGCACCAACCCATAACAAGATAAGGTGGGGAGTTAATCACCCTTCCTTGGCCCAAAAATCAGATTCCAAGCACTCACTAACCCGAGCCTAACTAAAAATGAGTAGACGTTGGCCCTAGGGACATCTCGGACTCAATTAGGAGATTATCCTAAGGGAGAAAGGTGTTGGAATTTGACTCCTGCCAAATTAGTGTCTAGGAAAGGGATTAAGGGCTGAAAGCCTGAAGGTTGTTGGTTATTTAATTAAGGAACGTCTTTGATGGGAAACCTCTCACCAATCTTGCCCTGACCTGGCTGATTAGCTTGTGATCAAAGTCTGCATTAGACCTCCCGTGGACAGTCTAATTAGTTAGGAGTCGTCTAGGTCATAGGTCTACCCTAACTTAGGTTAGAATTTTTTTCTTTTTTATTTGCTTATTTGTTTGTTTTTGTTTGTGTTCTATTGTGTGATATGGCTTATAATAACAATTTTTCAATTTTAATAGTAATCCATATTACATACAGACTTCATTTTCGGATATTACCAACCCGGCATATCATAACTTTAATCAAGCTAGTGTGCCGGATTGGTCTTATCCGAATCAATATAACCCATTTTCCCAATCTTATAACCATAATTTCCATGATAATTTCAACTCTTCACAGAGTCAATGGGGATTCACCTCCCCCGAGTCTAATTTTTAACCATTTGTCCCCCTTATCCACCTAGTCCACAATATTCCCAAGAATCATACTCAGTTCCACCAGTCCAAAATAGAAAACCATTAATTTTGGAAAGGAGTATGCGTGAGTCCAAACAAAAATCACAAAATCTGATGGACTCACAATTTTACCACCAATTCCTAGACAACACTTCATCTTTTCATCAAAATAATGAACCCATCAACTATGAAAAGATGTTTAAAGCCATGACTTAGGCTCAAAACACTCGTCATTGTGACATAGATATGATGGTCGAATCTCTACGTTTCCACCGTTTGACCAGTTCTGATGTCGCTAACCATTCTGTTAGAGCAGAAGAGTCGTGTTGTTTTGGAAATCAAAGTTCCATTTTAGAACAATCATTTCAATTTGCCCAAACTCCAAACATTGAAAATGATATTGATAGTTTGGCAAGTTATCCCTTTCCTGAAATTGAACTTGAAAATGAATATGATCATGAACCTCAACTTAGTGATTCAATTCTACTTCCTGATTCAATTATGACTCCGGTATCTTCACCTGATTTCAATCTTTCTCCCGAGTCAACATTGGATCCTGTGCCAATTCACTTTGAAATTGAATCACCCATCTTTGATGATCATCATGTTAAACTTGACCAATTTTATAATTTTGAAAATCCTATTGACAAATTGGCAAGTTCTCATTTTTATAACATTGAACTCAATGAGAAATGTGACCTAGATTCTCAACTCTGTGATCCAGTTCAAATTCCTGAATCAATATTGACTCCTGTTTTGTTACCCGACTTGAGTAATATTTTAGAGTCAGTTTTGATTCCTACACCCATCATTCTTAAACTTGATCACCAATATTAAGTCACATTCCATTAATAGAAAATACATGTGGACTTGAGTTTCAATTTCTTGACTTGGACACACTTCTTGAACCAAGCTCGACTCCTGAACCTTTACTTGACTTAAGTTACCTTCCTGAGTCAGTATTAGCTCCTGTACTTCCTGAGTCCAAGTCAATCATTTTATCTTTTCACACCCCATTTTGGGAGAAGGCGGTTGACAAATTTGACTCCGAAATTAATTATGGAATTTGAAAATTAGATGGGGTCAAATATTTAATAAAAATCATTCATGCAGATATCATTTTAGTGGGTTATATTAGAGAAATTTCTGGTGGGTTCCTCCGAACCCAAAGAAAAGTCGATTGGGCCGCATTTCATGGACCAATCAGACCACCACCGGAACCACCACCTTAAGGTAACATTTTCCTTCCCTTTCTTCCTTTTCATGCATTTATGCATTAATTCATACATTGAGGACAATGCGTGAGATAGGTGTGGGGGAGGGTTCTAACATAACTTAGGTTTTTCTTTTTATTAAAAAAATTAACATTTTCTTTACTTTTAAAAAAACTTTTTTGAAAATAGAAACAATATTTTGACATATTTTTTTGTAAGAAATTAAGTTAATTTTAAGGAATAGGAAAATCCAAATTAGTATTTCATAAACTTGGTCAAAATAAGATTATTTGTTTGATTTTTAGGGTTAGGAAGAAAATTTGTCAAAGTAATTTAGTCTTGATCTTTACCTTGATGAAATATGCACATTTCATACACTTACACACTTAGGTTTCAAAAACAAAGATTCTTATGCCTTATACAAAAATAAAAAAAGAAAAAAAAGATAAGTAAATCTAATTATTGATTATCTAGGTGCTTTGGCCTAAGCAAGCCTTAGTATTTATGCGAAAGATGATTAGATAAGTTTGAGAAAAAATATATATAAAAATCTTCTGATTAAGCTGGGTATTTGTGCCTAATAAAGCATAAGTATTCACGCCTAAAAGGGGTTCAAATAATAAAATCCTTAGTTTTGTGGCCTTATTTGCTCGAGTCCTTAAGTCCTTGGGGGGTTTGCTCACCCGGTGCCCTAAGACCGTTTGGTTTGGGAGTCATTGATTAAAGGCTCGTTACATGGGCAGATTAGAAAGCCTAATAGAACTAAGGAATAATACCACAAAATATATATATATATAAAAATAAATAAGGCAAAGGAGTTCGAGTTAATAAACCCTTCGTCAAAATTTTCACGATCACAAGGTGCATATGACTTAGGGTAAAGTAATAGACTAGATGAGAAGTACAATTTGACTCCTTACTTTGATTGATAATAAATTTTTGAATAGAGACTAAGTTTAGGAATGAAAAATTCAGTTTTCCTATAACTTATAGATTGCTCAAATCTTACAATTATATTTCAAATATTTTTCTCTTTCAAAATGCTTTTCGAAAATACTAACTCTTTGTTTCCCTTTCTTTATGGATTTTGTGGGTGTAATCCGCTGAAAACCCTCACGAGATAAAACTCGTCCTCTAGGGGAAACCTAGAGGTTTAACGGCTTGTTGCACATGCTCAGTGCAATCGTGTGACTTGCGAAAGTGGTCTAATAATCCTTAGTATAGTTTAGTTGTTTTGCTCGACGATGAGTAAAAGATAGGTATGGGGTGTGATTGGTAGCTAATGTTGCATATTTAGTATCATATTTCCATACTTATTATAGAATAAATCTGCATTGTCCTAATTTAATGTTTAATTTATTTGCAGGCCCATTCCTTAAGGAGATGAAGAGAAATGAGCCCAAAAGCCCACCAAAATTCTGAATTAAATCAGAATTAATTCGAGCTCAGTGAATCAGGGCAAAATCAGAGAGGTTGAAAACTGGTTGAGAAGAATCCTCCCAGAATCGATCGGTTGAAGCAAAGATCAAAGGCCATTTCGTCAAATTCCCGGACTCAAACTGAAAATCCAGCTGAAGATATATACAAAACGTGAATCTGGGGAGCTCCACCAACAAGCTGTGGCCACCTGGCCACAGAAAGGCCGCGGAAACGCGGCCAAAACCGCATTTTTGTGGCTCTGTTATGGAGTTTGGGGGAGCGTTTGCTCCCCTTATCTCCATCTTATCCTGTAGGTTGAGTTTTTGCCTATAAAAGGGCAGGATTTGTACTGAAAAGGTGACGACCATGCAGAGATAGGAATTAGTCCAGTTGTCATTCTTTGTAGTTTAGGTTTTTCTTTTCTTTTTATGTAATTTTCATTTGTATGTAAGCTTAGGTTAGATGAAGATTTATGTAAGTAAGAGAGAGAGGCTTAATTTGAGAGTGACACCGATGTACCCTCCTCCTTTTTTCCATTGTTTCTACAAGCAATAAAGGTAAATACTTTTTTTTATGTTCGTCTCTTTACTTTTGTTTTCTTTTTCCTTCTCCTCTTTCTACTTCACCTCTTTTTGGTTTGATGAGAATGCAAGTGAATCCAGAAGCATAAGTATAACAACATTTTTGTGAGTGCCAACGATACTTCATGAAGATGTTCTCCTCCTCAAGATCCGTATCACTTCATTCTTGCTCGGCTTGATGATATAATGCGAACGGGGACTGAGCTCGATCATATGACTTATGCGTTGAACGCCTCCGAAGCAAGGTAGAACATGCAAGGGTTCCAGGTAAGTCATCAACCAAATTGGGTAAGTACTTCCTTAATCTTCTTTCTTTTCTTTTTAGTTTAGATCACCAGCACGATTTCTTTCACCACATCTTCCAAATCGTTTCCACGCTTTTTTTCAATTCATTTGTACATAGTCATTTTCTTGTTTTCTCCACCTTCTCCATCATCGCTTTCCTTTTTAACTTTAACCTAACTCTTTCTTTTTCATTTTCATTTCTTAAAATAAAGAAGAACTTTCGTTTTTCTTCATAAAGATTTCAATAAAAAAACCTTGAACGCTTCAATCGCTAACCCTCCTTGTGGATCACGACCGGCATAGCCACTTGCTATAGCAGTAAGAATTGAGCACTTGCACATCATTATTCTTAGATCTAAAATTCCATATTTTATGTGAGCAGGTTAAGCTTCAATCAACATCTGTCATGTGTCCTGATTTTAAAATACTAAGGCCGACGCTTTGGCTACACTAGCAGCTACCATGGCCTTGTCTATTGGTACAATTCATCATTTCATAGTGGCCACGCGACAACTTGTCCGTCCTAAGCATGTGTTGGAAACTAATGAAGTCCATGTAACCTAAATAGGTCTCGAACCTAGAGATTGGCGGTTTTCCCTCATTGATTATTTTTTGCATGATATATTGCCGGATGACCCTAAAGAAGCAACTTCTATTCGACGAAGGTCACTCCGCTTCTATTATGATCTGATAGTAAAGACGCTCTATCGTCGCTTATACGACGGTATCCTGCTCCGTTATCTCTTCAATTTGAAAGCACAAGAGGTGCTTAAAGAGGCACATGATGGTATATGCGGAGCCTATCAACTGGGTCCGAACTCAAGGATCCATTGCGCAGACTTGGTTACTATTGGCCAACCATGGTAGTTGATGCTATCAAATATACACAGGTATAAAGCCTGCAAAATCCATGCAGACTATATATATTAACCTCGGAGTTACTTTACCCGACTGTTGCTTCGTGGTCATTCGAAGCATGGAGAATTGATGTCATAGGACTTATCAGCCCCTCGTCAATAAGAGGTCATCAGTTCATCTCAGTAATAACCCATTATTTCTTAAAGTGGACAGAGGCTATATCACTTACTGAACTTAAAACTTCCAACGTTGTCAACTTTAACGAACACCATATCATTCATCGGTTTGGTGTCCCCAGGCGAATTATTCATGATAATGGTCCCCAAGTTGCAATCTAAGTATTCTATCAGTTTTACAAGTATCGGATTCAGAATGTGACATCAACTACTTATAACCCTGCTGCTAATGGGTAGACAGAAGCATTCAACAAAACAATAAACAAGCTACTCAAGAAATTTGTTTCGTCAAACAAATGAGATTGGAATGAGAAACTTGGTGAATGTTTTTAGGCTTACCGAATTATGGTTAGAACCCGACAGGCAATACGCCTTTTTCTCTGGTATACAAGTGCGAAGCAGTCATACCGCTAGAGATCTAGATGTCGTCACTACTGGTCGCCTTAACAACCAAGATGACTAAAGTAGACAACGATCGGTTACGTCTTCAAGAACTTGAAGCCCTAGATGATAAACGACTATGAGCTTAACAACACTTTGAGTTGTACCAAGCTCAAATCTCGAAAGCCTTTAATAAGAAGGTTAAGTAAAGGGTATTCCAAAAGGAAATTTGGTTTAAGCTGTCAGATGACCCATGATCATGAGCATAAAGCCAAAGGCAAATTTCAGCTCAAATGGAAAGGACTGTTCGTAATAGAAACAGTTTACTCAAATGGAGCATACCGTCTTATAACCTCAGACGGTGATACACTCAGATGCAGATCAACAGCAGATTCTTGAAGAAGTACTATCCTTGATAGGATCCTTCTTATGATCAAATTAACATTACTCCTCTGTTCAGAACCTTCAGATCTAAGATGTTTGAAAGAGCACCAAAGAAAAGCTTCTTTCTTTCTTTAACAGATCATATCATCGTTAACTAGTGTCAAGCCGATCGAACATTGGTTACATTGAATAAGAAACAAGGTTTAGCCATGTCACACTTCTCTAATTTACTGTCGACTAGTGTCGAGCTGATCGAACACTGGATACATTGAATAAGAAACAAGGTTATGAACTTCGGTTTTAGCCTTGTCACTCTTTCTCTATTTCATCTATGAACTCATCAAAAGCTGTCCTATTATCAGATCACATCATCATCGATCAATACCGAGCCAATTAAACATTGTGATGCATAGTGTCAACATTGAGGTGATGACAAAGATGAATTAGGATTTGGGATTCAAAATGTTTGAAAGAGCACCAAAGAAAAGCTTCTTTCCTCATTCAATGAATCAAATCATGGTTGAATAACGCCAAGCCGACCGAACAGGGTTGATATTATAATGCATGACGTAAACATCAAGGAGAAAGGCATAATATCAAATTTTTAGCCTTGTCACTCTTCTCTAGTATATAAACAGGTACCTATCTTTAACTTAGAAGAATAGGTCATATTTTGTAGTCAAGCATGCCTAAGTAACAATTTCATGTGTTCTATATAATCAGAATGATAGTTTATCTAGCCTGACTTTTCTATATACTTTGGTGGCATACCTCCCTTCTCCTATTCGATCGATCAAAGCTCGACCAATGACCAAAGGGTCCGACCGATCGAATGAAAGATCATATGAGTTTATCTAATGGCTTATTAATACCGACTCAATTAAAAAGGTTCGTGATGCATCCTTTTGTAAAACCTTTCCACTATTTCCACGTTCACATCAAGACATGGTAATTGATCGAATGAAAAAGATCAAATGAGTTCATCTGATCACTTATCAAGTCCAACTCATTGAAGAAGGTTCGTGATGCATCCTTTTGCAGAACCTATCAACTGTTTTCGTTCACCTCAAAACGTGGAAGCAGAATAAGGATCGATAGAGACTCCACGAGGAAGGATAATCTCTAGATAAAGTTCTCACAGAATTCTTGTCCACTCCTTTAATCCCCAACTCATTTATAGAGTGAAAACCCAGGAGATATATTATGTTATTTAAAGTAATAAAATGATCCAACGCCTCTAATGGCTAAAGATAGAAGAAAATATTGGCTCTTAAGTCCAATATAAGTTCTCGACAACTCATCATGCTGAGCGGAATAGCATGACTAGCTCAACTCAAACGATAATTGGTAAAGACATATCAAATCCATTGACAGATGAGGGTTTCCTAAAAATCCTAAGGGACTTGATCCTATTTGACTTCTCTCAAAAATCACTTACCAATTCCTGTCCATAGAATGGTAGGACCACATAAAAGAATATTCATTTCCCTTACAAGATGAATCACAAGTCAAACCTATCATGTTAACATTAAACCTCTGGTAGTGAGACTCTAGCATGTTCCCCGGGGGATAAAATCAATATCCCCAACAGATCAAAATTCCACGTGTCATTCTCTTAATAGAATGACAGGTGCATTTAAATTGCTGTTATGATCAAATACCTCTGACAGGCTGCTTTACAAATCTCGTTTTAAATCCCCACAGAGTTCTTTGACATATAATCTCTAGTGGGTTCATATTTTAACTCCCTAGCGAGTTTCTGTTAGACTCTCTTCGAAGTCTATCTTTCCCTTTCAAGTCCCTAATGGACCTCTTGGTTGTGAGGTTAACAATATACCTCTGACAATTTCTTTCATATAACATCTAAAGGAGATATCAATTTTCCTACAGAGTTTATGATCAAGTCTTATTTCCCCTAGTAGAATTCTTTCTTTTTACCGTCATGTCCAGTTTGCCACCTCTGAACGGTAAAAATCCTTAGCTTTGTGGTTTCTCAATTGGTTATGTCTATGATACCTTTGAACTGACAGATAACCAAGTCTCATCTCCAGTCTAGTAGGGACTATCCCTTTGCCGTTATGTCAAGTTTTCCACCTCTGAATTGCAGGACTCTGAATCTAGCCACTTCCCATCGGTTTTGTCCATGTTACCTCTGAACTGACGAAGGCCTAGATCTTTCCCTTTATGGTACTCTAAATGTCATGTCCAGTCAATCACCTCTGAATAGATGAGTCCATAATTTTGTTCTCCTTTTCTCTATAGGGTTAGGGAGTTCTTGCTATCATGTTAATAGTAAGCCTCTGAGCAGCAGATTGCAAGCCTGAGATCTCTTAGTTGGTCATGTCCAGTCAACTACCTCTGAACCAACAGGAGCCCAGATCCAATCTATCTTTGTAGTCTCGTATGGACTAGCTGCCAAGTTAACATGACTACCTCTGGCAGTGGATCTAAAGTTTAGAGTGTCCTAGTCTGTCATATCCAGTCAATTACCTCTTAATAGACGGGTCCCTAAAGTCGGGTTCACCTCCATTTTATCATCATGTCTTGATCATCACCTAGGAATGGCAAAATTTCAACCAATCGTATCTAGTTTGTCACCTTCAACTGACAAACTCTAGACTTTATTTTTCTAGTTCAGTAGGAACTATCACGTGGTTGTAGTGTCCAATTCATTATAACCTATTCATAAATCTGATGGTCTTTAATCTGTTATGTTAATATTTACCTCTGAACAGTAAAGATAATCAAATTCACTTTGTCCCATTTCTATCCAAAAAGATTTGAATCGAGTTATTTCTCAAATTTATAGATGATAATTTGATAAATGACTAATTCTATCATGTTGTCGACTTCAGAATAGATTAGTTAATATTCTTATGGTATAAGTTAGAAGACTATACCATTATTTCCTTTCTTTCGAGAGTTATACTATAATTTGAAATTATTATAAACTAAGAAGTTAGAATAAGCAGGAAATGCAATAGAAGAGTCAAATAAAATTATTTTTATTGATTCAAAAAGAAGAAAAAAGGAGATACACGGATTACAAGCTACGAGAATGCTTCGTAAAACTTGATCCGTTCTTTGAGAGTGGCCAGGTTGTTCTTCCTCTCTTCAGCAGCTCTAATAAATGCTTACGATATTAACTCAACTTCATTAAAGTTCGTTGTCTGAGACAAACGAGCCTCAAGTTTGGCCAAAGTTGCCCTTTGTGCTATCTCCTGCTGTAGGACTTCATCATTTTGGGCTTTGAGCTACTCCAGCCGAGCGATCTCCTCAAGACGTATCGGTTCAACCTTAGACAAGAGAAGATTGGCCCTCTTGATCATCTTCTTGGCCTTCTCAATCTTATCCTCAGGATCCAGAAGAGCGCTATTGGAAGCATCAATGGCAGCTCTAATTTCTACTTTCCTTGTTTCTAAGGATTTCAAATCTGAAGATACCACCTTGGCTGCTTCCTGTCTGCAAAGTGAGCCTCTCGTATTTGAGCGATGAGTCGCTCAAGCTCTTCATCAACTAAAGATTCTAAGTCTGAACTGCCAAGGTAGCGCCACTCACCCACGTCCTTCTCGAACCTCTCCTCCAGAAGCTCTAATGCGGCGACTTGGTCATCCCCTCCGAAGTCTCGAATGCTCTCAATATTTCAAGAAAGGACCACCTTTAGAGCTAAAAATGAGGTGGTCGAGCCCTTCAAGATCAAAGCAATAGATCGCTTTAGTCTCTTGTAGAAGCTGTCAATCATCTCAGCCATAAATTCTTTCTCGGCTTCAACTACTCTCACCGGTTTCACTGTCATAATGGTGGGGAAATGGCCGAAGCACTGGCTGGAGAAAGACGAGGAATCGCTGGTAATCGGGGAGGAGTCTTCATTAAAACTAATACACCAGCCATAATAGAAGTAGGGCTGGTAACTATTTCAGGAAGAACTGGCTCGACGACCAGCGTCGGAGATGCGGGGTTGGTGATTACCCTCAGCCCAGTAGTTACCAAGACTGGCGGCGTTAGAGAAACCACCGTCATCTCACCAACCGGCTTATCAGGGAGTGTAATTGGTTCCTCAGCCACCATCTCCTCGGCCACCTTAGAGTCACCGGCAGGCTTAGGCTGATATGAAGGCAGGTTGTGATACAATACATCCAACTCTATAACATTCACAGTAGCTGAGGTACTTGCCTCTTCTCTGAATTCTCTGAGAAGACTCCCTGGTTCCCTCTAAGTCGATGCACCCAAGGGTGGAACATCTACAAAAGTACTTCATTAAAATAGAGTATAATAATATCAAGATAAGATTGCTTACAAATGGTTAAGGTATTACCAAGAGGTGATGAGATCATAAAAAATACCTCCTCAACCGCCTCAGCAACAGTGGCAACGCTAACTCCAGCAGGCTCCATTGAAGAAACCTTGGTAGTAGTGGGAGAGGCTCCAGAAATGACCTCAGGAAGGATTTCACCTTCCTGATGGCTTCCATAACTAGAATGTCCGGCTCGCCTTCGCTTGCAACCCATCCTCTGAAGCTTGAAGCCATTGGGCTCTCTTTTGAGTACCAATTCCAGAAGGACCAACATCAGCCACGCCACCCTCGGAATCATCAGAAATGATGAAGCAGCTGGCCTCGTCGCCCTCCTTATAGGTAAACAGAGGATCATAATAATCTCCCTGTTCTCCTGCGGCTTCAGTTCCTGAATCACAAGTTAAACAAGTTAGCTGCATGAGAGAAGAGAAAATAAATAATAAGATAAAAAATAATATGCTGTAAAAATGGAACTGGTTTTACCCAAGCCAGGAACAGATTTGTCAGTTGTCTGTTTCTACGCCGATAGTTCGATAACTGACAGGGTTAGAGGAGAGGCAACTGCAGCCGATTCACTCTCTAAAATAACAGTAGGAGTGTAGCGACGGGGCTTCTTCACTATCCTCTTTTTATGAGGTTTATCTTTTCGCTTCCGCTTAAAGTGAATGATTAGTCACATATATTGCATATACATTGTCACCTTACCATACTTTTTAGCTAATAAATTCTATTAATAAGTCTTCTTCTTCTTGGTTTAATGTAGGCCCAATTGCTAAAAGAAAGGAAAGAGAAACAAGCCCAAAAGCCCATCAAATTCTGATTTAATTCAGAATAAATTCGAAATCAAGGAATCAGGGCAAAATCTTGGCAAATCAGAGAGGTTAAAAACTGGTTGAGAAGAATCCTTCTTGAATCAAGCGGTTGAAGCCAACAATCAAAGGCTGTTTCGTCAAATCCTAAAGCTACAATGAGAAAATTAGTAGAAGATATAGGCAAATCATCAAACTGGAGCATTCCACCAATTGGGTGTGGCCACATGGCCACACCAGGGCCACGAAAACGCGGCCCTAGCCGCGTTTTCGCAGCCTTGTTATGTCAGTTGGGGGAGCGTTTGCACCCCCAATCTTTCCGGGATCTCCCCCTCAGGTTTTTCCCTATAAATACTAGTTTCAACAGAGGAAAAAGGAGCGAAGACTAGGATTAGAATTTTTGCTTATTTTCTAAGGATTTAGGCTCTTTGTTAGATAGTACAAAAGTTATATTTTTATTTTTCAATTTGTAGTCCAGTACCAATACTTATGAGAGAGAGGAATTGAGTGCTTGTACTTGAAGATTGAAGTGACATCAATACAAAAATCGAGCCACATTTTCTTCCACTTGTATTACGGTATGTCATGCATTATTTACTTGCTTTCTTCTTTGTTTTCCATGAGTAGCTAGATCGTTTTTCTGGGCTCACTATTGTACCTCTCTTCAATTCTTTTTCTCTTCTGAATTCAATGAAAAAGACCCAATGAATCATTTGCATGCCTTTCTTCTTGAAAAGTGTTCTTGAAGGCACATGAGGATGGGTTTGGATTTTTAAACTCGTACTTCTTTTAAGAACGTTTCTTGAACTATTTTTATTTCATACTTGCTTCTTCGCACTTGATTGAGGCACAACATGCACATAAAATAAAGAATTTCA
This sequence comes from Agave tequilana, assembly GCA_038442645.1. NCBI lineage: Eukaryota > Viridiplantae > Streptophyta > Magnoliopsida > Asparagales > Asparagaceae > Agave > Agave tequilana. Next base: position 67,771 of record JAVJIF010011280.1, read on the forward strand.
TACTTAAGAATAAAGATGTGTAAGTGCTCAATTTTTACCGCTATAGCAAGTGGCTATGCGGGTCGTGATCCACAAGGAGGGTTTGCGATAGAAGCGTTCAAAGTTTTTGTATTGAAATCTTTATGAAAACAAAACGAAAGTTCTTCTTTGTTTTAAAGAAATGAAAATGAAAACGAGTTATGTTAAGGCTAGAGAGAAAATGGTAGAATGAGAAAGTGGAAAAGAATGGAGAATGACTATTTACAAAGAAATGGGAAAGAAAGCGACTATGTACAAATGAGTTGGGAAAGAAGTGATTTAGAAGATATGGTGTTGGTGATTTAATTTACAGAAATAAAAGAAAAGAAAGAAGATGAAAGAAGTACTCACCTAGTTTGGTTGATGACTTACCTGGAATCCTTGCATGTTCTACCTTACTTTGGAGGCGTTCAACGCATAGGTCATAAGATCGAGCTCAGTCCCTGTTCGCATTATATCATCAAGCCTTGCAAGAATGAAGTGATGCGGATCTTGAGGAGGAGAACGTCTTCATGAAGTATCGTTGGCACTCACAAAGGCTTTTGTATACTTATACTTCTGGATTCACTTGCAAGCTCATTAAAAACAAAAGAGGTAAAGCAGAAAGAGGAAGAAGAAAACAAAAGAAAATACGAACATAAACAAATATTTACCTTTATTGCTTGCAGAAATAATGGAAGAAAGGAGGAGGGTACATCGGTGTCACTCTCAATATAAGCCTCTCTCTCTTACTTACATGAATCTTCATCTACCTAAGCTTACATACAAATTACATAAAAAGAAAAGACAAACCTAAACTACAAAGAATAAAAATTAGGCTAAATCCTATCTCTGCCTGGTCGTCCCATTTTCAGTGAAAATGCTGACTTTTTATAGGCAAAACCCACACGAGGAGGATCCCGGGGAGATCGGGAGAGCAAACGCTCCCCCTAACTACCCAACCAAGCCGCGGAAACGCAGTTTTGGCCGCATTTTCGCGACCAGGGTGTGGCCAGGTGGCCACACCCTGTTGGTGGGTCTCCCCGGGTTCTCGTTCTTTCTTTATGTTCAGTTGGTTTTCTTGTTTGAATCCAGTATTGTGACGAAATGGCCTGTGATTCTTGGCTTTAACCGATCGATTCTGAGAGGATTTTTCTCAACCGGTTTTCAACCTCTTGATTTTGCCCTTATTTAGTGAGCTCGAATTAATTCTGATTTAATTCAAAATTTTGGTGGGCTTTTGGGCTCATTTCTCTTCATCTCCTTAAAGAATGGTCCCGCAATTAAATTAAACATTTAATTAGGACAATGCAGATTTTATTCTATAATAAGTATGGAAATATGATACTAAATATGCAACATTAGCGACCCATCACACCCCCATGCCTATCTTTTGCTCGTCCTCAAGCAAAACAACTAAACTATACTAAGGAATATTAGACCACTTTCGCAGGTTACGCGATTGCACTGAGCATGTGCAATAAGCCATTAAACCTCTAGGTTTCCCCTAGAGGACGAGCTTTGTCTTGTGAGGGTTTTCAGTGGATTGCACCCACAAAATCCATAAAGAAAGAGAAACAAAGAGTTAGTATTTTCGAAAGGCATTTTGAAAGAGAAAAATATTTAAAATATAATTGTAAGATTTAAGCAATTTATAAGTTATAGGAAAACTGAAATTTTCATTCTTAAACTTAGTCTCTATTCAAAAATTTGTTATCAATCAAAGTAAGGGTCAAATTGTACTTCTCATCTAGTCTATTACTTTATCTTAAGTCATATGCACCTTGTGATTGTGAAAATTTTGACTAAGGGTTCTTTAACTCTAACTCTTATGCCTTATTTATATATATATATATATTTTTTTAGTATTACTCCTTAGTTCTATTAGGCTTTCTAATCTGCCCATGTAACGAGCCTTTAATCGATGACTCCCAAACCAAACGGCCTTAGGGCACCGGGTGAGAAAACACCCCAAGGACTTAAGGACTCGAGCAAATAAGGCCACAAAAATAAGGATTTTATTATATGAACCTCTTTTAGGCGTGAATACTTATGCTTTATTAGGCACAAATACCTAGCTTAATCAGAGAATTTTTATATATATATTTCAAACTTATCTAATCATCTTTCGCATAAATACTAAGGCTTGCTTAGGCCAAGGCACCTAACTAATCAATAATTAGATTTGTTCATTTTTCATATATATATATATATATATATATATATATATATATATATATATATATATATATATATATATATATATTATAAGGCATAAGAATCTTTATTTTTGAACCCTAAGTGTGTAAATGTATGAAGTGTGCATATTTCATCAAGGTAAAGATCAAGACTAAATTATTTTGACAAATTATCTTCCTAACCCTAAAATCAAACAAATAATCTTATTTTGACCAAGTATAAGAAATCCTAATTTGGATTTTCCTATTCCTTAAAATTAACTTAATTTCTTACAAAAAATATGTCAAAATGTTGTTTCTATTTTCAGACAGTTTTAAAAGTAAAGAAAATATTAATAATTTTTTTAAATAAAAAGAAAAAACTAAGTTATGTTAGACCCTCCCCCACACCTATCTCATGCATTGTCCTTAATGTATGAATTAATGCATAGATGCTTGAAAAAGAAGAAAGGGAAGGAGAATGTTACCTTACGGTGGTGGTTCCGAGGTGGTCTGATTGGTCCACGAAATGTGGCCCAATCGACTTTTCGTTGGGTTAAGAGGAACCCACCAAAAATATCTCTAATATAACCCATTAAAATGATGAATCCATAAAGGATTTCTATTAAGTACTTGACCCCATCTAATTTTCAAATTCCATAACTGATTTCAGAGTCAAATTTGTCAACCACCTTGTCCCAAAATGGAGTATAAAATTATAGAATGATTGACTTGGACTCAGGAAGTATAGGAACTAATACCGACTCAGGAAGGTGACTTAAGTCAAAGGCTCAGGAGTCGAGATTGGTTCAAGAAGTATGTCCAAGTCAAAAAGTTGAAGCTCAAGTCCACATTGATTTTCCAATAATTGAATGTGACTTAATATTGGTGATTCAAGTTCAGGAATGATAGGTGGGGGAATCAAAACTGACTCTAAAATATTACTCAAGTTTGGTAATAAAACAGGAGTCAATATTGATTCAGAAAGTTAAACTGGATCACAGATTTGAGAATCTAGGTCACATATCTTATTGAGTTCAATATCAAAAAAATGAGAACTTGCCAATTTGTCAATAGGATTTTCAAAAGTGTAAAATTGGTCAAGTTCAATATGATCATCAAAAATAGGTGATTCAATTTCATGATGAATTGGCACAGGATTCAATGTTGACTCAGGAAAAAGATTGAAATCACGTGAAGACACCGGAGTCATTATTGAATCAGGAAGTAAAATTGAATCACTAAGTTGAGATTCATGATCATATTCATTTTCGAGTTCGATTTTAGGAAAAGGATAACTTGCCAAACTGTCAATATTCTTTTCAAAATTTGGAGTTTGGACAAGTTCAAATGATTGTTTTGAAATGGAACCTTGATTTCCAAAACTACATGACTCTTCGGCTCTAATAAAATGGTTACCGACATCAGAACTGGCCAAACGGTGAGAATGTAAAGATTGGACCATCATATCTATGTCGTGATTACGAGCGTTTTGAGCCCGAGTCATGGCTTCAAGCATCTCTTCATAGGTGATATGTTCATTGTTGTGTTGAAAAGATGAAGTGTTGTCTTGGAATTGGTAGTGAAATTGTGAGTCCATTAGATTTTGTGATTTTTGTTTGGACTCATACATACTCATTTTCGAAATTGATGGTTTTCTATTTTGGACTGCTGGAACTAAGTATGAATTTTAAAAATATTGTGGACTAGGTGGAGAAGGAGGACAAGTTGGTTGAAAATTCGACTCGGGATGGTGAATCACCACTGACTCTGTGAAGATTTGAAATCATTTTGGAAATTATGGTTATAAGATTGGGGACATGGGTTATACTGATTTGGATAAGACCAGTTTGGCACATTAGGTTGGTTAAAGTTATGATATGCCGGGTTGGTAATATCCGAAAATGAAGTCGGTGTGTAATATGGATTATTATTGAAGTTGGAAAAATTGTTATTATAAGCCATATCACACAATAGAATACAAACAAAGAAAAACAAACAAATAAGCAAACAAAAAAGAAAAATTCTAACCTAAGTTAGGGTAGACTTATGACCTAGACGACTCCTAACTGGTTAGACTGTCCACGGGAGGTATTATGCAGACTTTGACCACAAGCTAATCAGCCAGGTCAGGGCAAGGTTGGTGGGAGGTTTTCCGTCAAAGACGTTCCTTAATTAAATAACTACCAACCTTCGGGCTTTCGGCCCTTAATCCCTTTCCTAGACACTGATTTTGCAGGAGTCAAATTCTAACACCTTTCCCCCTTAGGATAATCTCCTAATTGAGTCCCAGATGTCCCTAGGGTCAACGTCTACTCATTTTTAATTAGGCTTGGGTTAGTAAGTGCTTGGAATCTGATTTTTGGGCCAAGGAAGGGTGATTAAATCCCCACCTTATCTTGTTAATGGGTGGTGCCCTTAAAATCAATTTATACAAGTGTACAAGATATGTAAATAAGATTCACTCAAAGCGATATAAATCAACGAAGAGCTGAGTCCTATTCTACATGCAATGCGAACGTGCCATGCTCCAGCACTCTTCAACAGTAAAAATAAATGAATTGAAAAGACACGTGCCTAAAATGTAAACGTCTAATCAATTTTTTATCTTTCTCAACAAGTATTTTACTGTTTGGTTATTAGCAGGTTCATGTGATGGCATATAAGAAATAAAGTTTACAGAAACTCTAATTTTTTGCAAAGCTACCAGCCCTGCAAAAAAAAACAGTTAGTAGTGAACTCTTCCTTGCAGCGGAAACGCGGCTAAAGCCGAGCAAACGCGGCAATTCAGAGGGTACTTGGTCTTTGTTTTCTGGAACAGAGGCCCAAGACCACTTATATATTTCTGCAATCCTTTTTTCCTACTTTGCTTGCCCTATAACTTGCAACAGAGAAGAAAATTCATTTTAGTTCTAAAAATTTTCAATAAAAATCAGATTTCAATAAAAACGTTACCCTCCCCGGCAACGGCGCCAAAAATTTGATTGAGGCAAAACCTGCACACAAAATAAAGAATTTTAGATTTAGAATAAAGATGTGCAAGTGCTCAATTCTTACCGCTATAGCAAGTGGCTATGCGGGTCGTGATCCACAAGGAGGGTTTGCGATGGAAGCGTTCAAAGTTTGTATTGAAATCTTTATGAAGAAAAATGAAAGTTCTTCTTTGTTTTTAAGAAATAAAAATGAAAGAAGAGTTAAAGGTTAAAGTTAAAAAGAAAGCGATAGAGGAAGAAGGTGGAGAATCAGAAAGCGACTATGTACAAATGAGTTGGAAAAGAAATGATGAAAGATTTGGAAGATGTAGTGAAAGAAATTGTGTTGGCGATCTAAATTAAGAAATAAAAGAAAAGAAAGAAGATTAAGGAATTACTCACCTAGTTTGGTTGATGACTTACCTGGAATCCTAGCATGTTCTACCTTGCTTTGGAGGCGTTCAACGCATAGGTCATAAGATCGAGCTCAGTCCTTGTTCGCATTATATCATCAAGCCTTGCAAGAATGAAGTGATACGGATCTTGAAGAGGAGAACGTCTTCATGAAGTATCGTTGGCAATCACAAAGGCTTTTGTATACTTATACTTCTGGATTCACTTGCAAGATCATCAAAAACAAAAGAGGTAAAGTAGAAAGAGGAAGAAGAAAACAAAAGTAAATACGAACATAAAACAAAAACATTTATCTTTATTACTTGCTGAAACAATGGAAGAAAGGAGGAGGGTACATCGGTGTCACTCTCAACATATGCCTCTCTCTTACTTACATGAATCTTCATCTAACCTAGGCTTACATACAAATTACATAAAAAGAAAAGAAAGACCTAAACTATATAAAATGAAAACTAGTCTAAACCCTATCTCTGCATGGTTGTCCTTTTAAATGCAAATACTGGCTTTTTATAGGCAAAACCCACATGTGGAGAATCCTGGGAAGAATGGGGGAGCGAACGCTCCCCCAACAGAGTTAGTTTGGCCGCGAAAACACGGCCAAAGTCGCGTTTCCGCGGCCAGAGTGTGGCCAGGTGGCCACACCCTGTTGGTGGGTCTCCCCAGCGTCTCGTTCTGTCTTTATCTTGGGTTGGATTTGCAGTTTAGCTCCGAGATTTTGAAGAAATAGCTGTTAATCTTTGCTTCAACCGATCGATTCTGAGAGGATTCTTCTCAACCGGTTTTTAACCTCTTGATTTTTCCCTAATTCAGTGAGCTCGAATTAATTCTGATTTAATTCAGAATTTTGGTGGGCTTTGGGCTCATTTCTTTTCATCTCCTTAAAGAATTGGCCTACAAATAAATTAAACGATTAATTACGACAATGCAGATTTTATTTTATAATAAGTATGAAAATATGATATTAAATATGCAACATTAGCGACCAATCACACCCCCATACCTATCTTTTGCTCGTCCTCGAGCAAAACAACTAAACAATACTAAGGATTATTAGACCACTTTCGCAGGTCATGCGATTGCACTGAGCATGTGCAACAAACCGTTAAACCTCTAGGTTTCTCCTAGAGGACGAGTTTTGTCTCGTGAGGGTTTTCCGCGGATTGCACCCACAAAATCTATAAAGAAAGAGAAACAAAGAGTTAGTATTTTCGAAAAGCATTTTGAAAGAGAAAAATATTTGAAATATAATTGTAAGATTTAAGCAATCTATAAGTTATAGAAAAACTGAATTTTTCATTCCTAAACTTAGTCTCTATTCAAAAATTTGTTATCAATCAAAGTAAGGAGTCAAATTGCACTTCTCATCTAGTCTATTACTTTACGCTAAGTCATATGCACCTTGTGACTATGAAATTTTGACTAAGGGTTCATTAACTCTAACTCTTTTGCCTTATTTATTTATATATATATATATTCATTTTGGTGGTATTATTCCTTAGTTCTATTTGGCTTTCTAATCTGCCCATGTAACGAGCCTTTAATTGATGACTCCCAAACCAAACGGTCTTAGGGCACCGGGTGAGAAAACACCCCAAGGACATAAGGACTCGAGCAAACAAGACCACAAAACTAAGGATTTTATTATATGAACCTCTTTTAGGCGTGAATTCTTATACTTTATTAGGCACAAATACCCAGCTTAATCAGAGGATTTATATATATATTTTTGTCAAACTTATCTAATCATCTTTCGGATAAATACTAAGGCTTGCTTAGGCCAAAGCACCTAGCTAATCAATAATTAGATTTGTTTATTTTTTCTTTTTTTTCTTTTTTTTATATATAAGGCATAAGAATCTTTGTTTTTGAACCCTAAGTGTGTAAGGGTATGAAGTGTGCATATTTCATCAAGGTAAAGATCAAGACTAAATTACTTTGACAAATTATCTTCCTAACTCAAAAAATCAAACAAATAATCTTATTTTGACCAAGTACAAGAAATCCTAATTTGGATTTTTCTTTTCCTTAAAATTGACTTAATTTCTTACAAAAAATATGTCAAAATATTGTTTCTATTTTCAAACAGTTTTTAAAAGTAAAGAAAATGTTAATAATTTTTTTAAATAAAAAGAAAAAACTTAGTTATGTTAGACCCTCCCCCACACCTATCTCTTGCATTGTCCTCAATGTATGAATTAATGTATAGATGCATGAAAAAGAAGAAAGGGAAGGAGAATTTTACCTTAAGGTGGTGGCTCCGGAGGTGGTCTGATTGGTCCACGAAATGCGGCCCAATCGACTTTTCGTTGGGTTAGGAGGAACCCACCAGAAATATCTCTAATATAACCCATTAAAATGATGAATCCATAAAGGATTTTTATTAAGCACTTGACCACATCTAATTTCCAAATTTCATAACTGACTTCAGAGTCAAATTTGTCAACCACCTTGTCCCAAAATGGAGTATAAAATGATAGAATGATTGACTTAGACTTAGGAAATATAGGAACTAATGCCGACTCAGGAAAGTGACTTAAGTCAAGTAAAGGCTTAGGAGTCGAGATTGGTTCAAGAAGTATGTTCAAGTCAAGAAGTTGAAACTCAAGTCCACATTGATTTTCCAATAATGGAATGTGACTTAATATTGGTGATTCAAGTTCAGGAATGATAGGTGGGGGAATCAAAACTGACTCTAAAATATTACTCAAGTTTGGTAACAAAATAGGAGTCAATATTGATTCAGAAAGTTGAACTGGATCACAGATTTGAGAATCTAGGTCACATATCTCATTGAGTTCAATATCAAAAAAATGAGAACTTGCCAATTTGTCAATAGGATTTTCAAAAGTGTAAAATTGGTCAAGTTCAATATGATCCTCAAAAATAGGTGATTCAATTTCATGATGAATTGGCACAGGATTCAATGTTGACTCAAGAAAAAGATTGAAATCAAGTGAAGACACCGGAGTCATTATTGAATCAGGAAGTAAAATTGAATCACTAAGTTGAGATTCATGATCATATTCATTTTCAAGTTTGATTTCAGGAAAAGGATAACTTGCCAAACTGTCAATATTCTTTTCAAATTTTGGAGTTTGGACAAGTTCAAATGATTGTTTTGAAATGGAACATTGATTTCTAAAACTACATGACTCTTCGGCTCTAACAGAATGGTTACCGACATCAAAACTAGCCAAACGGTGAGAATGTAAATATTGGACCATCATATCTATGTCGTGATTACGAGCGTTTTGAGCCTGAGTCATGGCTTCAAGCATCTCTTCATAGGTGATATGTTCATTGTTGTGTTGAAAAGATGAAGTGTTGTCTTGGAATTGGTAGTAAAATTGTGAGTCCATTAGATTTTGTGATTTTTGTTTGGACTCACGCATACTATTTTTCGAAATTGATGATTTTCTATTTTGGACTGGTGGAACTGAGTATGAATTTTGAAAATATTGTGGATTAGGTGGAGAAGGAGGACAAGTTGGTTGAAAATTTGACTCGGGATAGGTGAATCCCCACTGACTCTGTGAAGAGTTGAAATCATTCTGAAAATTATGGTTATAAGATTGGGGACATGGGTTATACTGATTCGGATAAGACCAGTCCGGCACATTAGGTTGGTTGAAGTTATGATATACCGGGTTGGTAATATCCGAAAATGAAGTCGGTGTGTAATATGGATTATTGTTAAAGTTGAAAAAAATGTTATTATAAGTCATATCACACAATAGAATGCAAACAAAGAAAAACAAACAAATAAGCAAACAAAAAAGAAAAAATTCTAACCTATGTTAGGGTAGACCTATGACCTAGACGACTCCTAACAGGTTAGACTGTCCACGGGAGGTATTATGCAGACTTTGATCACAAGCTAATCAGCCAGGTCAGGGTAAGGTTGGTGGGAGGTTTTCCGTCAAAGACGTTCCTTAATTAAATAACCCCCAACCTTCGGGCTTTCGGCCCTTAATCCCTTTCCTAGACACTGATTTTGCAGGAATCAAATTCCAACACCTTTCCCCCTTAGGATAATCTCCTAATTGAGTCTAAGATGTCCCTAGGGCCAACGTCTACTCATTTTTTGTTAGACTTGGGTTAGTAAGTGCTTGAAATCTGAAATTTGGGCCTAGAAAGGTTGATTAAATCTCCACCTTATCTTGTTAATGTGTGGTGCCCTTAAAATCAATTTGTGCAAGTGTACAAGATATGTAAATAAGATTCACTCAAAGCGATGTAAATCAACGAAGAGCTGAGTCCTATTCTACATGCAATGCAAACGTACCTTGCTCCAGCACTCTTCAATAGTAAAAATAAATGAATTGAAAAGACACGTGCCTAAAATGCAAACGTCTAATCAATTTTTTATCTTTTTCAACAAGTATTTTACTGTTGGGTTATTAGCAGGTTCATGTGATAGCATATAAGAAATAAAGTTTACAGAAACTCTAATTTTTTGCAAAGCTAGCAGCCCTGCAAAAAAAACAGTTAGTAGTGAACTCTTCTTGCTGCGGAAACGCGGTTAAAGCCGAGCAAACGCGGCAATTCAGAGGGTACTTGTCTCTGTTTTCTGGAACAGAGGCCCAAGACCACTTATATATTTCTGCAATCCTTTTTTCCTGCTTTGCTTGCCCTATAACCTGCAACAGAGAAGAAAATTCATTTTACTATTAAAAAATTTTCAATAAAAATCAGATTTCAATAAAAACGTTACCCTCCCCGGCAACGGCGCCAAAAATTTGATTGAGGCAAAAGTTGCACACAAAATAAAGAATTTTAGATTTAGAATAAAGATATGCAAGTGCTTAATTCTTACCGCTATAGCAAGTGGCTATGCGGGTCGTGATCCACAAGGAGCGTTTGCGATGGAAGCGTTCAAAGTTTGTATTGAAATCTTTATGAAGAAAAATGAAAGTTCTTCTTTGTTTTAAGAAAAAAAATGAAAGAAGAGTTGAAGGTTAAAGTTAAAAAGAAAGCGATAGAGGAAGAAGGTGGAGAATCAGAAAGCGACTATGTACAAATGAGTTGGAAAAGAAATGATGAAAGATTTGGAAGATGTCGTGAAAGAAATTGTGTTGGCGATCTAAACAAAGAAATAAAAGAAAAGAAAAAAGATTAAGGAATTGCTCACCTAGTTTGGTTGGTGACTTACCTGGAATCCTTGCATGTTCTACCTTGCTTTGGAGGCATTCAACGCATAGGTCATAAGATCGAGCTCAGCCCCTGTCCGCATTATATCATCAAGCCTTGCAAGAATGAAGTGATACGGATCTTGAGGAGGAGAACGTCTTCATGAAGTATCGTTAGCAATCGCAAAGGCTTTTGTATACTTATACTTCTGGATTCACTTGCAAGCTCATCAAAAACAAAAGAGGTAAAGTAGAAAGAGAAAGAAGAAAACTAAAGTAAATACGAGCATAAAACAAAAACATTTACCTTTATTACTTGCAGAAGCAATGGAAGAAAGGAGGAAGGTACATCTGTGTCACTCTCAACATAAGCCTCTCTCTCTTACTTACATGAATCTTCATCTAGTCTAAGCTTACATACAAATTACATAAAAAGAGAAGAAAGACCTAAACTACAAGAAATGAAAACTAGTCTAAATCCTATCTCTGCATGGTCGTCCTTTTAAGTGCAAATACTGGATTTTGATAGGCAAAACTCACACGAGGAGAATCCCGGGAAGATTGGGGGAGCAAACGCTCCCCCAACAGATTTTGTTTGGCCACAGAAACGCGGCCAAAGCCGCGTTTTCGTGGCCAGGGCGTGGCCAGGTGGGTCTCCCCGGCGTCTCATTCTGTCTTTATCTTGGGTTGGATTTGCAGTTTAGCTCTGAGATTTTGAAGAAATGGATGTTGATCTTTGCTTTAACCGATCGATTCTGAGAGGATTCTTCTCAACTGGTTTTCAACCTCTTGATTTTTTCCTGATTCAGTGAGCTCGAATTAATTCTGATTTAATTTAGAATTTTGGTGGGCTTTGGGCTCATTTCTCTTCATCTCCTTAAAGAATGGGCCTACAAATAAATTAAACAATTAATTAGGACAATGCAGATTTTATTCTATAATAAGTATGAAAATATGTACTAAATATGCAACATTAGCGACCAATCATTGGCCCAAAGGCCCATCGCTCTATTTTTGATGATGATTAACTCATGTAATTATAGTACTAATGATCTTGTATTTATCTAGTCTCAGATATTTGATCAAGACCTTAGTAGGTGCTTAGCTTCAACAAAGGATTCGAAGTCAAGTTTTAAAGCTAGTATGTATTGATTCAAGAGCTCGCGCATCAAGATCGTATCAAGTACTCAAGATGAATCTAGCTCATGGATCAAGGTTTGGATCAAGTCAAGAAGAAGAAGAAGTTTTCAAGAGAAGATTTTCAGAAGACTTGTGTAGTGTTTGTAAGTATTAAGATTTGTTTTTAAATAAAATATAAAGGATAGATTAGTTGTGAATTATTCAAGTTCATATACTGATTGTGGTTGGACCAGCACACAAAATACAGAATTTTAGAACTTTTAAAATAGTAGTGCAAGGTGCTCAATTCTACGGCAATAGCAAGTGACTATATGAGTCGTGATCCACAAGGAGGGACTAGCGATGGAAGCTTTTTTAGTAAGTTTTCTTTTAAGATACAAAAGATGGTTAAAATTCTTTTTTAGTTCTTTAAAATAAAAAGGAAAATTTGAGTTAAAATTAAATCAGGAAAAGATGGTAGATTAAGAAGATGGAGAAGCTAGAAATGATATGTACAAAGAAAAAAGGAGTGGTAAAAGAAGTAGTAATTGTGGTGTTCTAAACTAAAGAATTAAAGAAAAGAAAGAAACTATAAGTTACTTACCCCTTTTGTGCTCATATACCTTGGATTTATAGCTACGACTTACCTCGTCTTTGAAGGCGATCAAGCATGGCGTGTAGGATCTTCCCCATTCCCGATCTACACTAAGAATAAAGGGCAAGCTATACTAGTAAGAGAATGGTTGTTCATCACCACAGGTTATCAAGGGCACTTGCAATGGCGAAGTAGTCTCGAGGCTAACAGATTCACTTGGATTGCAGCATATTAGAGGAGAGTAAACGAAAACAAGAGTAAAGAAGACGAAAAAATAACTTTGATTCATTTCAAAAAACAATGGAAGAAGAGATCATTTACACCAGTGTCACCTGCTGTACAAGCGTGCTCTCATTCCTTAATGAAAGTATCATCTCCTCTCAGTTACATAAAGAAAATAAAAATTACATGAAAGAAACTAAAAACCTAAGTTACAAACTACAAATTAGACTTAAGTTTTGCTCTCTGCTTGGTCCTTCCCTTTTGCCTTTAAGATTGCAAGTATTTATAGAAGAAATGCAGAGGTTAGAGGAGTATGAAGATAGGGAAAGCTGGCTATTTCTGAATTTGAATCCTCCCCTTATCTCCAAACTTGATTTATGTGAATGTTCAGTTCTGATCTACAGTTTGTTGGCGTGTTGATTGCTGAATATCACTTATCAAATGATAAAAATCAAAATCGTGATAAATATTAGAGTTGTAACCCTGTAAGTCTACTTTCTGGATCATCTTGAATGATCAGATTGGAGATTCGGTAGCGAACGTTACGATTCAAATACTAAAATGTATCCAGTCAGAATCTGAGTCAAACTTGCTTCATTTCATCCGTTGATCTTCTCTCTATCCGTTTATCTCTCTGTATTTGATATTATCCTCAGTTGATCTTTAGCTAACCAAAATGGATTTATAGAAATCTGAATTTTATCGGTTTCTATTTGGTGTTATCTTTCTGATTTGCTCTGATCCTCAGATGAACATTTGCCCCAATCTATGATTTGTTCTAACTAGATCTGGGATCATCCTAAGCTAACCAAATAGATCCTGTAAAATTCGATTTTAACTGATATTTATTTGGTTTAATCCTCTTCCTCTTCATTATTATCTTCTGTAAAATAGATATTAAGACAAAAAAATTAGCAGACTTATTACACGATAAATGTAGGAGTGTAATGAAAAGAATACAAAATATATGTACGATCACATCCCCACACCTATCTTTTTCTTGTCCTCGAGCAAATCAACAAAACTAAACTAAAGATTATTAGACCACTTTCGCAGGTTACGCGATTGCACTGAGCATGTGCAACAAGCCGTTAAACCTCTAGTTTTCTCCTAAAAGACGAATTTTATCTCGTGAGGGTTTTCAGTGGATTGCACCAACAAAATCCATAAAGAAAGAGTAACAAAGAGTTAAGGACTCGAGCAGATAAGGCCACAAAACTAAGGATTTTATTATATGAACCACTTTTAAACGTGAATACTTATGCTTTATTAGGCACAAATACCCAGCTTAATCAGAGGATTTTATATATATATATATATCAAACTTTTCTAATTATCTTTCACATAAATACTAAGGATTACTTAGGCCAAAGTACCTAGCTAATCAATAATTAGATTTGTTCATCTTTCACAGATATATTTTTTTCTTTTTTTCTTTTCTTTTCTTTTTTTTCATAAGGCATAAGAATCTTTATTTTTGAACCCCAAGTGTGTAAGTGTATAAGGTGTGCATATTTCTTCATGATAAAGATCAAGACTAAATTACTTTCACAAACTTTCTTCCTATCCTTAGAATTCAAACAAATAATCTTATTTTGACCAAGTATAAGAAATCCTAATTATGATTCTCCTATTCATTAAAATTGACTTAATTTCTTACAAAAAATATGTCAAAATATATTTTCAAAAAGTTTTTAAAAGTAAAAAAAATGTTAATAAATTTTTTTATTTTATTTTTGAGAAAAAAGAAAAAAACCTAAGTTATGTTAGACCCTCCCCCACACCTATCTCATGCATTATCCTTAATGTATGAATTAATGCATAGATGCATGAATAAGAAGAAAGGGAAGAAAAATATTACCTTAAGGTGGTGGTTCCGGTAGTTGTCTGATTGGTCCACGAAATGCGGTCCAATCGAATTTTGTGGAGTTCAGAGGAACCCACCAGACATCTCTTATATAACTCAATAAAATGATGCATATATGAACGGTTTTTATTAAAAATTTAACCCATCAAATTTTCAAATTTCATAATCAATTTCGGAGTCAATTTTGTTAACCGCCTTGTCCAAAAATAGAGTGTGAAAAGATGGAATGATTGATTTGGACTTAGGAAGTATACGAACTAATACCGACTAGAAAAGTGACTTAAGTCAAGTAAAAGTTCAGGAGTCGAGATCGGTTCAAAAAGTGGGTCCAATTCAAGACATTGAAACTCAAGTCCACATTTATTTTCCCGCAATGGAATGTGACTTAATATTGGTGATTCAAGTTTAAGAATGACAGGTGTGGGAATCAAAACTGACTCTAAAATATTACTCAAGTCGGGTAACAAAACAAGAGTCAATATTGATTCGAAAATTTGAACTGGATCACAAATTTGAGAATCTAGGTCACATTTGAGTTCAATTTCATAAAAATGAGAACTTGCCAATTTGTCAATGGGACTTTCAAAAGTATGAAATTGGTCAAGTTCAATATGATGATCATCAAAGATGGGTGATTTAATTTCATGATGAATTGGCACATGTCCAATGTTGACTCGGCAAAAAGATTGAAATCAGTTAAAGACACCGAAGTCATTATTGAATCAGGAAGTAGAATTGAATCACTACGTTGAGGTTCAAGATCATATTCATTCTCAAGTTCAATTTTAGGAAAGGGATAACTTGCCAAACTGTCAATGTCTTTTTCAAAATTTGAACTTTGGGCAAGTTCAAATGATTGTGCTGAAATGGAACCTTGTTTCTCAAAACAACATGACTCTTCGGCTCTAACAGAATGGTTAGGGACATCAGAAATGGTCAAACGGTGAGAACAAAAAGTTTGGACCATCATATCTATGTCATTATTACGAGCGTTTTGAGCCTAAGTCATGGCTTCAAGCATCTTTTCATAGTTGATTGGTTCATCATTTTGTTGCGATTGGTCTTGAAAAGATGAAGTGTTGTTTTGGAATTTGTGGTGAAATTGTGAGTCGATCAGATTTTGTGATTGTTGTTTGGACTCACGCATACTCATTTCCAAAATTGATGGCTTTCTATTTTGGACTGGTGGAACTGAGTATGAATCTTGAAATATTATGGACAAGGTGGATAAGGAGGACAAGTTGGTTGAAAATTGGACTCGGGGGAGGTAAATCCCCATTGACTCTATGAAGAGTTGAAATTATTTTGGAAACTATGGTTATAAGATTGGGGGCATGGGTTATATTGATTCGGATAAGACCAATCCGGCACATTAGGTTGGTTAAAGTTATGCCAGATTGGTAATATTTGAAAAAGAGGTGTAATATGGATTACCTTTAAAATTGAAAAAATTATTGTTATAAGCCATATCACACAATAAAACACATACAAATAAGCAAATAAGAAAAAAAATTCTAAACTAAGTTAGGGTAGACATTTGATCTAGACGACTCCTAACTGGTTAGACTGTCTAATAGAGATATAATGCAGATTTTGACCACAAGCTAATCAGTCAGATCAGGGAAAGATTGGTGGGAGGTATCCGCGCAAAAGCGACGGGCCTAATTAAGCCAAACCACCACCCTTCAGGGTTTCTTCCCTCAATCCCTTTCCTTAGACACTGATTTGGCAGGAGTCAAATTCTAACATATTCCCCCTTAGGATAATCTCCTAATTGAGTCTGAGATGTCCGTAGGGCCAACGTCTATTCTTTTTTAGTTAAGCTTGGGTTAGTGAGTGAGGATGTTTATGGGCTAAGGGAGGGTAATGACTTCCCCACCTTATCTTGTTTATAGGACAAGCCCTTAAGATTGATTGTGCAAAGCGTGCAGGATAAAGAAAAGTAACATTTAACAAGCAAATAATCATACAAGAATGTTTCCTAAACTATAAGCCATGCAAATGTATCTTTTACTCCAGCACTCTTCAACAGTAATGTAAAATGTAAACGAATTAGACATGTGCCTAAATGCAAAGTCTAAACTGTTTTTAGCATTTAATAAACATCATTTTACTATTGTGGTTAGAAAGGAAGTACAGTGAGGTAAACAATGAAATTAATAGCTACAGATATTAAACTTTACAATTCAGCTAACCTATAGAAAATATAGGTTAGTAGTTCACTCAGATTGCCATAGGAATGTAGTAAATCTGAGGGTTTCTTGGCTCTGCTTTCTTGAGCAGAGTCCAAGGCCACTTATATGTCCACTTTAGCAAAAGTCCCTTGTTGTTAAATCTGTACACCAAAAATCAAGAAGAAGGTTAACCAAAAATGTAAACTTTAATGAGAATTAGTTACCGTCCCTCCCCGGTAACGGTGCCAAAATTTGATTGAGGCTGGTCTTACACACAAAATACAGAATTTCAGAACTTTTAAAATATTAGTGCAAGGTGCTTAATTCTACCGCAATAGCAAGTGACTATGCGGATCCACAAGGAGGGACTACAGACGGAAGCTTTTTTAGTAAGTTTTCTTTTAAGATACAAAAGATGGTTAAAATTCTTCTTTAGTTCTTTGAAAGAAAAAGGAAAATTTGAGTTAAAATTAAATTAGGAAGAAGATGGTAGATTAAGAAGATGGAGAAACTAAAAATGATATGTATAAAGAAGTGAAAAAGGAGTGATAAAAGAAGTGGTAGATTGTGGTGTTCTAAACTAAATAATTAAAATAAAAGAAAGAAACTAAAAGTTACTTACCCCTTTTGTGCTCATATACGTTGGATTCGTAGCTACGACTTACCTCGTCTTTGAACGCGATCAAGCATGGCATGTAGGATCTTCCCCGTTCCTGATCTACACTAAGAATAAAAGGACAAACTGTACTAGCAAGAGAATAGTTGTTCATCACCATAGGCCATCAAAGGCACTTGCAATGGCGAAGCAGTCTCGCGGCTAACAGATTCACTTGGATTGCAGCACATTAGAGGAGAGTAAACGAAAACAAGAGTAAAGAAGAAAAAAATAACTTTGATTCAATAACAATAGAAGAAGAAATCACTTACACCGGTGTCACCTGCAGTACAGGCTTACTCTCATTCGTCCATGAAAGTATCATCTCCTCTCAGTTATACAAAGAAAATGAAAATTACATGAAAGAAGCTAAAAACCTAAGTTACAAACTACAAATTAGACTAAGTTCTGCTCTCTGCTTGGTCCTTCCCTTTTGCATTTGAGATTGCAGGTATTTATAAAAGAAATGTAGAGGTTAGAGGAGTATGAAGATAGGGAAAGCTGGCTATTTCTGAATTTGAATCCTCCCCTTATCACCAAACTTGATTTGATGTGAACATTCGGTTCTAATCTGCAGTTTGTTGGCCTGTTGATTGCTGAATATCACTTATTAAATGATAAAAATAGAAATAGTGATAAACATAAGAGTTGTAGCCCTGTAAGTTTGCTCTCTGGATCATCTTGGATCATCAGATTTGAGATTCGGTAGCAAAAGTTATGATTCAAATACTAAAATGTATCCAATCAGAATCTGAGTCAAACTTGCTTCATCTCATCCGTTGATCTTCTCTCTATCAATTTATCTCATGTATTTGATTTTATCCTCAGTTGATCTTTAGCTAACCAAAATGAATTTATAGAAATCTGAATTTTATCGGTTTCCATTTATTGTTATCTTTCTGATTTGCTCTGATCTTTAGCTAAACATTTGCCCTAATCCTTGATTTGTTCTAACTAGATCTGGGATCATCCTTAGCTAACCAAATAGGTCCAGTTAAATCAGATTTTAACTTGTATTTATTTGGTTTAATCCTCCTTCTCTTCATTATTATCTTCTGCAAATAGATATTTAAGACAAGAAAATTAGCAGATTTATTACACGATAAATCTTGGAGTGTAATGAAAAGAATACAAAATATATGTATGATCATACACCCACACACACAAGATTAACATGTGTTTTCATAAGATAGTCTGAGTTTAGAAAAATATCGTTTTAGATTTATAAAAACTAATTTTAGAGTTTACTGTCAAAAATATAGATATTTCATCATATATGTGTATTGGATCATATCCATACACACTAACCTTCAAAAGTGTTTAAAATTCTTATTTTTGTATTTGGAGAAGTTTTAAAAAAATCGTTTGTCAATTTGGAGATTGTTTTTGAAAATTACAGATTTTTGTTGAAGGCAAAATTTCTATATTATAAAAATGGTTCAAAATGTTTATTAAATGTATTGAATTTTGGTCAGACATGTTTGTACATCAATGTTTTTCAATGAACCTATTTTTGTAGATTTTATATGATTTTATGAGATTTTATTAAAGTTAAAATGACCAAGTTTTATTTCCAAAATATTTCAGACCTAGCCTTCTGCTGGTCGATCGGACGGTCGACCAAGCCAGAAGTCGGTCGACCGGGCAGTCGACCGATGTGCACAAAACATGCACGACCATTTGGCTAGTGGGCCGGTCGATCGGGCAGTCGACTATCCGGAGAGCTTTGCTCTTCTGGCCCCGGTCGACTGGCCGGAGAGCTCTGCTCTCTAGATGTGGCCTCGATCGATCGGGCGTCGACCGGTAAGTCTAAGCCTAGGCATGGTCGACTAGGCAATCGACCGGAAGGCTATAATAGTTAGAAATTTGACCGTTGGTCAGTCGACTGGCCAGTCGACCGACAACAGAGTTTTCTGCTGACTTTGACCCCAACGGCTATATTTGTGAGGGCTATAAATTGGGGTTGTTTTACATAAGATTTTTAGAAGGTTTTAAAGCTAGTTTTTCCTATCTCTCTAAGAGGTTTTCTCCACTTGTTTTAAAGCTAATTCTTCTATATTAAAAGGAGAGTTTTTAAGAGTGTTTTGAAAATTGATTTCTTGAGTTTTTCACCACAAAATCTATCCTAATTTTCTCACACAATCTTAAGCTATCCATTGCTATATCCATCCGCTAGAGATCTTTGTTGTGAGAGTGTTTATGGTGATAAAAGTGTTGATATCACCAAAGTGTTCATCTTGTATTTTAGGAGGCGAACTTGCGGGTTCATTTGAGTTCTTGTGGGAGCTCGGTGTAGAGGTGCGGCCTCAGCAAGCTAGTGCACTTGCATGTGTTGTTATTATGGGAAAAAGAGAGGGACTAGTGAGTCTAAGAGTTCTAGTGTGAACTCCTTGTAGGTGTTGCGGCACCGAGTGATCCAGTGGGATTGTTTATAGTTGAAATCCTTCATAGTATTGAAGGCGGGGACGTAGAGCAAGGGTGCTCGAACCTCAAAACAAATCTCCGGTATTTGCGATTGCTCTCTGTATCTCTCACTTGTGTTTATATCTTGCATGCTTAAATTGCTTATATTTTGCATGCTTAAATTGCTTATATTTTTATATGCTTGATATATCTTGTGCCTTATTGATATATGCTTGAGATTGTTTGCTCACACTTATATTCAACCAAGAGAGCCATAGTGGCACCTCAACTCTTAATCTAGAGAAATCTTGAGGAGATAGTTCAGAGCTCTTCACCGAAAATTCGGCTATACTCTTGTGTTATACGTTGTGTGTTTAGCTTAATAGTTTTTAGTTTGCTTAAATAATTTTTTAATTCTACATAATTCATTAGTAGATTAGCCATACATCTATTAACCCCCCTCTAGGTGGCCTACAGCTTGGCCTCTAAGAAATTCAGAGTAAATTACCCGAAAATAGGTTTAATTAAGCACTTATTACCTTTTTGCCCTTCTTGTCTTGATTATCTGCAGAAGAGACCAAACCACGGTTTAGACCAAAATTTAATTCATAAATTAGGGAAATACGATATAATAATGCAAAACTGTGAACTAATCACCGCATCTATTTGAGCAATCCTCAGAAAAAGAGTCTTCGAAGGAACATCCGCCAAGAATCGAAAGTCAGGCGTAGGGATCAGTGCAACCGTGAGTGTTGACGGAGCAACTTCCATGGCCTCCACTAAGTCAGAAGCTGAGGGGCTAGACACAGCTGGTGGGACCAGAGACAATGCCGTCTCAGGCTCGGGCTGATCTCCATCTTCTTCTGGTATGGACTCCGTTTCATTGCCGACGCAACCTGCTGTTGGATAGCTCTTTGATGAATAGGGCCCAGCAACACGGGATCAATCACTAGTGGAATTGCTTTCTTTACTTGCCCAGCTGAGGCCGAAGTAGCAAGAGCAAATTCTACCGCTTCGCCCAAAGGAGTCTTATTGGATACAAGCTCAGCGATGGCGACATGCTCGATCACAACAGCTTCTATAGGAGGGGTAACCTCAGAAACAGGTGTCTCAATCAAAGAACTCTTGGTGGCCGGCTTGTCTACAGCGACAACAAGAGGAGGGACATCCTCTACAGGGGCCTCACAGGTCTCAGTGACCTCTGCACCCTCCATCTCATCCACCCGAGTTGATACTCCACCCTCAAAGAAAGCCCAGCATCTTGCATCTCTTCCCTAGGCTTCTCAGGGTTCAGGTATTCTCCACAACATCTGTATGTGAAAGTGCTGGCCCATAAGGTTACACTCTCCATTTGTTTAGAGTTTTGATGATAACAACCAAATAAGAGCTATATGGTACTAATTAGTTTGTTAAGATAAGTTTCAGGTTTGTACCATAGTTTGGAGGCCATTGCTTAGCTATTACAAGAAATTCTAGGTTCATGAAGTGAAGAAGGCTTTTTGCACATCAAGGAAGGAACATAGAAGAGAAGGCTCTAGCAAGGCATTGCATGACTCAAGATTGCTCAAGAGACTTAATTAGATTTATTTTTTTGGTTTAGAGTTTTGTTAAAGAATAGTGAATAGGTTTGAAGCTCTAACACACACTTTTTTGCGCACATCCTATTTCTAAGTTTATTTCATATAAATTATACAAAAATATTTTGATACAAAATCCTCTACTTGTAAATCTATATTTATGTTTTATACTTATTCCTATTTAAAACATCTTTGATAAAAATATTTTTCTCCTCAAAATTCTGCTTAAAAATTGGTTTTTGGCCTGATCCGGTCGACCGGTCGGGTCGACCGTGACTATGACAGGTTTGCCGGTCGACCGTGGTTCTGGCAGTGCACGTATCAGTGTGCACGTCTCACGGTCGACGGTGACGGTCGACCGAGACAAACCTGACTGTAAGACATTACTCTCTGTTTGTTTGGGTCGACCGGGCCGGTCGACCGTAGCCTGCAACGGTCGTTTTCTTTGTACTAGCGGTCGACCGGGCCGGTCGACCGGACTAGCCGTTTGAACAGTAACGGCTAGTTTCTGAACAGGTTTAATTTTTGTCCTTTTCTCACTTAAGTGTGTTTAAATGACTTGTTTTGGGTTTAATACATTCTGATTAGCCTTAAAAATGTTTTATCTTCTAACCCTAGCCCTCTCCTATAAATAGGGGTGTTTAGGGAGAGATTGGTTACTAGAAAATTATCAAAATTCCCACAAGTTTGAGGCTTTTAATAAGACTTGGTTTCTTGGTTTTTGCGCTGAAATTCTCTCTCATTTTCTGAAGTGTTTTCAAGAATTCTCTAATTTTATTTTCTTTTCTCTTTGCACACAAGAGCTTCATTCCTACTCATTGATTCTCTAAGGACCTTAGTAAGGGAAGAGAATTTTGCAAGAGAAAGTTTGTGGTCTTTTGACTACCAAGAGAGAACTTGTACTTGAGATTGTGGAGTTGGGTACTCCGGTGTATTTGTGACATCTTTGTCATAGTGGAAGTGGCTGGAATCCTTCTGGGGAAGGCGGGGAAGTAGAGCTGGGTGCTCGAACCTCGATAACAAATCTTGGTGTTTGCGTTTGGTTTACTTTTCCGTGTTCTTGCTCTACTTTCATTGCTATTACTACTTGATTTTGATTGTCATTGCTATATTCACTTGTTGTCATTCATCTTATCAATCTTTGTCCCATACAACAAGGTTGCATTGCGCACCTCCAACTCATTTTACGAGGAATCAGGAGGAAGGAGTTCAGAACCCTTCACGGGGCATTCGGCTCTTAGTCTTGTTTCGGGCGATTGTTGCATCACATTTTTAAATTGTGCATTGATTAGCATTATCACCTATTCACCCCCCCTCTAGGTGATTTTCAATTGGTATCAGAGCTTGGACTCTAGGTTTTGGCTTAACATCCATAGAGAGATCCTTAAAATTTGCTAATCAACATTTTCATTCATTCATTCATCACTAGTAAACATGGCCGATAACATCAAAACCCCTCCTAAATTTGATGGACTTAATTTCCCTATTTGGAAGGTTAGGATGACTATCTTTTTGCAATCTTTAGGTAGCTTAGTAGCTAAATCCTTGACCAAACCCTATGTAGCACCTGATAGTGATGAGAGCACATGGACCGACTTCAACTTTAGAGAATATGAGTCTAACTCCAAGGCCCAAAATTCCCTCTTAACCGTCTTGAATGAGGATGACCTTACACGGGTAATTCATTGCCAATCCGCCTATGAGATTTGGCAACACTTGTTAGTCACGCACGAAGGGACTTCACAAGTCAAGAGAGCTAAGATAGATCTCTTGAGGTCCCAATATGAATCTTTCAAAATGCTTGATGATGAATCTATTGATTGTATGATTACTAGATTTACTAAAATCACTAATGGTCTTTCTTCTTTAGGTGATGATATCTCCAACGATCAAAAGGTGCGAAAAGTGATTCGGGCACTTCCTACATCATGGGAGATAAAGGCCACCACCTTGAAGGAGTTGAACGACAAGGATGAGATGGACCTCATTAGTCTCATTGGGAACTTATAGACCCATGAGATGGAAAAGAAAGCAAGAGAAGAGGCCGCTCCACTAAAGAAGAAGTCCATCGCCTTCAAGTCTTCATCCACTCTTGAGGACGATGAAGAAGACGAAGAAGAAGATGAGGAGCTATCACTACTTGTTCGCAATGTGAAGAGAATGTACCGGAGAAACAAGCTCAACTTCCGAAGGAAATTTGAAGGCAAAGAGGAGAGAAGAATTATATGCTACAATTGCCGTAAGCCCGGACATATCATGGCCGATTGCCCGGAGTTCAAGAAGAAAATGACCTCCTCCTTCAAGCCAAAGAAACCGGAAGAAAAGAAAGCGTACAAGGCAACTTGGGATTCGAAAGTGAGTCCGAGGAAGAGGCGGATGTAGCAAACATGTGTTTCATGGCAAACACACCAAAGGTAACCCCTCAACCTCTTGATGATGAAGATGATGAATTAAGTAAGGAAGTTCTTGCTCATGCTTTCGTTGAACTTTCCGAAACTTATGATAATAAGAAGATTGAATGTTTTAAATTGCATAAAGAAGTTGCTTTTCTTAAAGATCAACTTGCTATGGTTTTGAAAGAAAAAGATGATATTTCTTCTAATCTCATTTCTAATCAAAATGAGTTTAATGCCTACAAGGTTTCTTGTAAGGGAAAATCTCCTATTGTTGATGAAAAAGAAATTTCCTCTTTAAAAACTAAAATGGTTGATTTTGAAAAAGTTTTGAAAGATTGTGCTTTTAACACTAAGAAACTTGAAGACAAATTTTCTAAAAAGCACACCCCTCATGCTAAAGATTCACATGTTAAGTCTACTCATGCTCACACTACACTCAACACTTCTCATGCTAAATCTTTTCATGCTCACAACTCTCATGCTCACAAATCACACACTCATTATGCTTTTAAATTTGGTAGAGTGTATAGATGCACATATTGTGGTAAGAATGGACATTTAGATAAATTTTGTTATGACTAAGTTAATAGATCAAATAATCTTGTTTGGGTTAATGAAACTAACCCTTTAGGACCCAAGAAAATGTGGGTACCAAAATCAAGTCCTAAATTATTTGATGTAGGCACACACCAAGGCTCCAAGACGTAGGGAGCGGTGGTACCTTGATAGTGGTTGTTAAAGACACATGATGTGGGACATCAATAACTTTACAACCCTATCAAGGTACGAGGAAGGTGGCTCCGTCACCTTCGGGGATGACTCCAAAGGAAATATCATCGGTATAGGTAGCATTCAAATTGGTGCATCTCCTATTATAGAAAATATTGTTTTAGTTGAAGGTTTGAAACATAATTTGCTTAGCATTAGTCAATTTTGTGATCGTGGACTTAAAGTTGTTTTTGATGATTCTTCTTACAAGATTTTTGATATTAAAACCAATGATTGTATTCTCACCGGTTTTCGTGATGATAATGTTTATATTATTGACATGCATAATGTGGAATGTTCTACTAAATGCTTAAATGCTTTTGATGAAATTCTTGGCTTTGGCATAGAAGATTAGGACATGCATCTTTTGACCATCTTTCTAGGATTAATTCAAAGGAATTGGTGAAGGGTATTCCTTGCTTGAAGTTTGAGAAAGACCGCATTTGTGGTGCGTGCCAACTTGGGAAACAAACCAAGTCTTCCTTCAAACCAATCAAGGATATCATGTCAACTAGGCCTTTAGAATTAATTCATATGGATCTTTTTGGACCTACTAAAACTAAGAGCTTAAATGGTAGTAGATATGCATTTGTTTTAGTTGATGATTTTTTCCGTTTCACTTGGGTGTTCTTCTTGGAACACAAAGATCAAACCTTTTCTCATTTTAAAATTTTCCAAAAAGGGTTGAAAAAGAAAAGGTTTTCCGATTTTGAAAATAAGGAGTGATAGAGGTGGTGAGTTTGTTAACCAACTCTTCATGACTTATTGTGATGAAAAGGGAATTAAGCATGAAATGTCTTGTCCTAGAACTCCACAACAAAATGGAGTTCTAGAAAGGAAAAATAGAACATTTCAAGAGATGGCTAGGACGATGATAAGTGAGTATGACCTCCCTCATTATCTATGGGCCGAGGCCATAAACACCGCATGCTATATTTCAAATCGTATTTATTTGTGCAAAAATTCTTTCAAAACATCTTTTGAAATGTATCATTCTAGAAAACCTAATGTTGCATATTTTAAAGTTTTTGGATGCAAATGTTTTGTTTTGAACACTAAAGATAACTTTGGTAAATTTGATGCTAAGGCTTATGAAGCAATCTTTGTTGGATACTCTACTACTAGTAAAGCTTATAGAGTATTCAATAAATCTTCCCTTACCATTGAAGAATCCATGCATGTTAAATTTGAAGAATCTAATGTGTTTGTTGAGAATGTTATAGAGATTGAACCATTAGGTGAAGACATGGAGAGACTATCCTTGAAGGACTCACCCGCTCAAGATGATAAGCAAGAATCAATTGGTGACGTTCAAGAGGATAAAGAGGAAAGCTCACAACCGCTTCCTAAAGCTTGGAGATACGCTACAAATCATTCTAAGGAGCTCATCTTGGGTGATGCATCTAAAGGAGTTACAACTCGCTCCAAACTCCATGACCTATGTGGTAACTTTGCTTTCATTTCTAATTTTGAACCCAAAAGCATCCTCGAAGCCGAGGCGGACTCATATTGGTTGCTTGCCATGCAAGAGGAACTCAATCAATTTGAGCGTAACTAAGTTTGGCAACTTGTTCCTAGGCCCCACGATAGACCAATAATTGGTACTAAGTGGATCTTTAGAAACAAGATGGATGAGTCCGGAGATGTGATTAGGAATAAGGCTAGGTTAGTGGCCCAAGGTTAACTCAAGTTGAGGGAATTGACTTTGAGGAGACCTTTGCACCCGTAGCACGGCTTGAAGCCATACGGATGACACTAGCTTTTGCATCTTTCAAAAATTTTAAACTTTTTCAAATGGATGTGAAAAGTGCATTTTTGAATGGTTTTATAAATGAAGAAGTTTATGTTGCTCAACCTCCCGGTTTTGTTGATCATGTTCATCCCGATTTTGTTTTTAAACTTGATAAAGCTTTGTATGGATTGAAACAAGCTCCAAGAGCTTGGTATGAAAGGCTTTCTAGTTTTCTCATTTCAAATGATTTTATTAAAGGCAAAGTAGATACAACACTATTCACTAAGCATGTTGATAATGACATTTTAATTGTGCAAATTTATGTTGATGATATAATTTTGGGTTCTACTAATGAGCTTTTATGCAAGGAATTTGAAAAGGCTATGCAATGTGAGTTTGAAATGTCCTCAATGGGTGAGCTTAATTTCTTTCTTGGACTCCAAATCAAGCAATTGCAAGATGGGAACTTCATATGTCAAGCCAAATACGCAAAAGAACTTGTGAAGAAGTTTGGACTTGAAGACTCAAAGATTTGCAACACTCCCATGGCAACTACCACCAAGCTTGATAAGGATGACCAAGGTAAAAATGTTGATATTAAATTGTATAGAAGCATGATAGGTAGTCTTTTATATTTGACGGCAAGTAGGCCGGACATCATGTTTAGTGTGTGTCCTTGTGCTAGATTTCAATCGTGTCCCAAAGAGTCCCATCTTATTGCGGTAAAACGCATTATTCGTTATATTAAGGGAACGATTGGAATGGGTCTATGGTATCCGAAAATCAGAGATTTCTCAATGACGAGTTATTCGGATGCCGACTATGCGGGTTGTAGAGTAGATTGAAAGAGTACTAGTGGGACATGTCAATTTCTTGGTAATTGTCTTGTTTCATGGTCCTCTAGGAAACAAAATTCCGTACCTCTCTCAACCGCCGAGGCGGAGTATGTTGCCGCGGGGGCTTGTTGTGCACAAGTCCTTTGGATGAAACATACTCTACTTGATTATGATTTGCATTTTGACCATATAAAAATATTTTGTGATAATACTAGTACTATACATATGACAAAGAATGCAAATCAACATAGTAAGACCAAGCACATTGAGATTAATATCACTTTCTTAGAGATCATTTTGAGAAAGGAGATATAGTTATTGATTATGTTTCTACGGATTTACAACTAGCCGATATTTTCACTAAGTCACTTGATTTTGCTAGATTTTCCTTCATTTGTGGTGAACTTAATGTTTGTGTTATTGAATAAAAATGTTTTCATAACCCTTTTTGATGTATGACAAAAAGGGGGGAGAATGAGTTTTTATGATAGAGATATAAGTTCATATGGTTTTGGTTCCATATGAGTTTATACATGTTTTTAGTTTTTGATGTGTTTTCATGAATTCTTGTAATTTAAGTTTAATTGTTTTTGCAAGTGTTTTTGGTTTCATGATGTTTACTTGATGTTTATTCATGATGTTTACTTGCAAATTACATTGTTTTTCTTTGATTAATATAGCATAATTTGAGGGGGAGCATACTCCTCTTATATTTTTTTTGTTTATAGCCTATTTGTTTTGTCATCATCAAAAAAGGGGAGATTGTTGGCCCATAAGGTCACACTCTCCATTTGTTTAGAGTTTTGATGATAACAAACCAAATAAGAGCTATATGGTACTAATTAGTTTGTTAAGATAAGTTTCAGGTTTGTACCATAGTTTGGAGGCCATTGCTTAGCTATTGCAAGAAATTCTAGGTTCATGAAGTGAAGAAGGCTTTTTGCACATCAAGGAAGGAACATAGAAGAGAAGGCTCTAGCAAGGCATTGCATGGCTCAAGATTGCTCAAGAGACTTAATTAGATTTATTTTTTTGGTTTAGAGTTTTGTTAAAGAATAGTGAATAGGTTTGAAGCTCTAACACACACGTTTTTGCGCACATCCTATTTCTAAGTTTATTTCATATAAATTATACAAAAATATTTTGATACAAAATCCTCTACTTGTAAATCTATATTTATGTTTTATACTTATTCCTATTTAAAACATCTTTGATAAAAATATTTTTCTCCTCAAAATTCTGGTTAAAAATTGGTTTTTGGCCTGATCCGGTCGACCGGCCGGGTCGACCGTGACTATGACAGGTTTGCCGGTCGACCCGAGCGGTCGACCGTGGTTCTGGCAGTGCACGTATCAGTGTGCACGTCTCACGGTCGACCGAGACAAGCCTGACTGTAAGACATTACTCTCTGTTTGTTTGGGTCGACCGGGCCGGTCGACCGTGGCCTGCACCGGTCGTTTTCTTTGTACTAGCGGTCGACCGGGCCGGTCGACCGGACTAGCCGTTTGAACAGTAACGGCTAGTTTCTGAACAGGTTTAATTTTTGTCCTTTTCTCACTTAAATGTGTTTAAATGACTTGTTTTGGGTTTAATACATTCTGATTAGCCTTAAAAATGTTTTATCTTCTAACCCTAGCCCTCTCCTATAAATAGGGGTGTTTAGGGAGAGATTGGTTACTAGAAAAATTATCAAAATTCCCACAAGTTCAACGCTTTCAATAAGACTTGGTTTCTTGGTTTTTGTGCTGAAATTCTCTCTTATTTTCTGAAGTGTTTTCAAGAATTCTCTAATCTCATTTTCTTTTCTCTTTACACACAAGAGCTTCATTCCTACTCATTGATTCTCTAAGGACCTTTGTAAGGGAAGAGAATTTTGCAAGAGAAAGTTTGTGGTCTTTTGACTACCAAGAGAGAACTTGTACTTGAGATTGTGGAGTTGGGTACTCCGGTGTATTTGTGACATCTTTGTGATAGGGGAAGTGGTTGGAATCCTTCTGGGGAAGGCGGGGAAGTAGAGCTGGGTGCTCGAACCTCGATAACAAATCTTGGTGTTTGCGTTTGGTTTACTTTTCCGTGTTCTTGCTCTACTTTCATTGCTATTACTACTTGCTTTTGATTGTCATTGCTATATTCACTTGTTGTCATTCATCTTGTCAATCTTTGTCCCATACAACAAGGTTGCATTGCGCACCTCCAACTCATTTTACGAGGAATCAGGAGGAAGGAGTTCAGAACCCTTCACGGGGCATTCGGCTCGTAGTCTTGTTTCGGGCGATTGTTGCATCACATTTTTAAATTGTGCATTGATTAGCATTATCACCTATTCACCCCCTCTAGGTGATTTTCAGAAAGTGCTCTGATGCCAATTGTAAATCACCTAGAGGGGGGGTGAATAGGTGATAACGCTAATCTAGGAACTAAATGCGCTAAATCCGGAAGCTAAAAATAAATTTTGCAATCACACTTAGTACAACACACAAGTGTAGCCGAATTTCCCATGAAGGGCTCTGGACTAACTCCTCTTGATTCCCTTTGAATGGGTTGAGGTGCTATGTGAAGCTCTTGTGGTTAAGTACAAGTGAGGCACACACAAATAACCAAGCATATAAAAGATATATCAATATGAAATATGCAAGGCACAACACAAGCAATATATGATATGAAGTGAATGATGCTTTGCACAATATAAAGAGAGAGAGAGTTGAGAGACAAGTGGATCAAACGCAAACACAAGATATGTTTCGAGGTTCGAGCACCCAGCTCTACATCCCTGCCTACACCACCGTGTAGGATTTTCAATCCACTATCTCCCATCGAGGGAACCTCTACCGAAGAGGATTTGTTACAACACAAGGAGTACCAAACTCCTCTCTCAATACAAACACCACCTCACACAAGAGGGGTAGGCCCTTAGCCAAACAACAACCAACACCTCTACCGAAGAGGGTTACAACCAATCTCCACCTCTCACTAGAGGGAGCAAACCAACCAACTCAACCTCTACCAAAGAGGGAGCAAACCAATCACCCGATCACCTCTACACCTCTACCAAAGAAGGATACATTAAGAACAAGGGTGTTTACAACAAGTGGTTTCTTTCAACCACAAACAATCTCTCTTTTTCTCTTTTTCACAAAAACAAGATCCTAATAGAATAGGATAGAAGATATGGCTCAAGTGTGGAAAACAAGTGTTTTGATCAAAGAAAAACTCTTGGGAAAATACCAAACAGATATTGAAATGAAGAACAATAAACCAATTCTCAAAACTTGTTTTCTTTGAAAAATAACAAAACACTTTAAAACAAATAGAATGAATCTTTTTGCTCTTTAAACACTTTTTAAAACTTGTTTTTAAAACCAGAGAATGGGAGAAAATCAGCTCAGAAAATCTTATCAAAATCTCCCAAGAAATGGGGTATTTATAGCC
Source organism: Agave tequilana (assembly GCA_038442645.1). Lineage (NCBI taxonomy): Eukaryota > Viridiplantae > Streptophyta > Magnoliopsida > Asparagales > Asparagaceae > Agave > Agave tequilana. Next base: position 98,233 of record JAVJIF010011280.1, read on the forward strand.
CCAAAACAAAACTAGCCGTTAGGCTGATCTGGCAGCCAGATAGGCTACCGGTCGGCCGGCCCGGCCGACCGCCAGTGGTCTGAAATATGACCGTTGGGCAGACCCGGTCGACCACCCGGTCGACGCACAGAAACAGAGAGCACTGCTCTCAGGTCCGGTCGGCCGCCCGGCCGACCGTCCTTGTGACTGCCAAACGTGCACAGGCTTGTGCACGTCAGTCGACCGCAAGGGTCGACCGGCCCTTGGTACGGTCGACCCGTGCGGTCGGCCGTCCTGGCCTGTCAGCCACTGTTCAGGACATAAAAACTTGTTTAAAATATTCTTAAAAAATCTTTTTAAGTCTTATAAAAATACCCAAAATAGTTTTATCATTTTGCATTGATATATAAACATGTGATAAAAATTTCAACTCAAATATCAAGCATATGAAACTATTTTTGCGTCTTATCATTTTTACCAAAAACTAAAACATATATTTTTATCAAACTTGTATTTTTCTCAATAGGAAATCTGATTTTTTCTAAAACTCATGAATAGACATATCAAAATAAGTTTGTTTAAGATATGAAGCATGTATGTATATTGAACATTTCTAATATACATAAAAATCATGTAAACTTGTTTTGATCAACTATTCATGAAAACAAATATCGGTTAAAATAAAAACCGAAAAACCAATATTCAAATATAAAACATGTGTGTGTTGTGCACTTGAGCATATCAACTATTCTAAGCTTTACAAATGGATCTAAACACACTAAACTAAACTATGGATACCTAAGTCTTCTTGATGATCTTCATCTTCAAGTCGACTCGGTCGAAAACTCCATCCATGAGCTAGGCAAAGTGTGATCTTGATGCTTGAGCCCTGGAATCACCAAGTGAAGGCTTCTAAAACACCTCTTTTGGCAGCAATCACCAACTAATATCTTGATTAAAGATCTGAGACTTAAAACACAAGAATATTAGTAAACATAACTACATGAGTTAATCATCATCAAAACTAGGGTGGAAGGCCTTTGGGCCAACAATCTCCCTCTTTTTGATGATGACAAACTCATGGAGTTATATATGCATGGATTAAAGTTAAGCTTCAAAGAAGCTCCGCCTCAACTCATGCATAAACAAATAAACAATAAATAATATGCAATTAAGGCTCTTAAACATGAATGCATAGAAATGCATAAACAATAAAAGGTTCTAGATACCAATGAAATGTTCAAAAACAAAACATGCTCTAGATACCAATTAAAATTAAACGAAATTAAACTTAATATATGCAAAACATCAACATGCATATATAAACTCAAGATCTTTCTCAAATAATTCTCCCCCTTTTTGTCAATCATCAACAAAGGGGTAAAAAACAAAAACAAAACAAAATCTTGTCCTTTTTTTAATACAAAGAAACAATCTTCGATAAGGGGTAAAAGCAAAACCAAATAAATAAATTTTTCTCCCCCTTTTTGTTCGAAACAAAGACTCAACAAAGGGTTAAAAGCAATAAAACAATGTTCTCCCCTTTTGTCTAAAACAAAAATATTGATACCAATTGTAAATATTTTTCATTTTGAACATATGATACCAAATTGTAATTTTTTAATCATAAAGTATGGGAGTGGAAAACAAATACCAATTGTAAACATGAAAATCGAATTTTCTCCCCTTTTATGAAATACCAACAAAACACATGTATAGGCTTGAAATAAGATACCAATTGAAAATTGAATCAATTGAAACAAAGTTAAAGCTCAAGCTTAGCATAAACAAACACATATATATGTATGAAAAGTAAATACCAATAGAAATTGATATTCGTGGAATTGAAAGCATACATACATATAAACATATATGAATATACAAGAAAGGTCAAAATTGATACCAATTGAAAGAGTCCAATGATACCAATTGAAACAATAAGATCAAATGTGTATCTCATATTACTTACCACCCAATCAAGGTTCAAGTTTTAAATGATTTTCATTTTAAAGCATACATGACCATGATCTCCCATCCATCCTCCCATGGATGGTAGGGGTTTTAAAAAAATAGATTTGAAAATTATAGAATGTTTGAAAACTCTACCAAAATGAAGAATACCGTAACTAGTTAAATGGAAAATCTTTTAAACTAGTACGAAATCCTTCAATCAAGGAATAAAACAAAAATAATTTTCATAAACATGAAATCCACAAGGCACTAAAACACTCAAAATCCATTAAGCTCAAACATACTCATGAAAAACACAATCATGAGAAACTTTTAGAAGAAGAGTGTGTGCAAGTGTTATGTGAAACACATAATCATGAAAATTGATAATTAAGCTCAATATTTCTTAAAACACGAAACATGAAAATCATCAAAACTTGTTTAATCTTCAATGTATATGTATGTCCTATACAAATTAAAGTATACATACATATCCAAAACACAACGAGTCCACAAAGATATATGCATGAAGGCACGTGGCTCAAAAGGATGTATATGTATAATAATAATTTGGATGAAATGGACATATACATGAAGTTAAACATAAACACATGAAAATATGAAAAACTAAATTTTCACCAAAATAAATTTCATTTCAAGGTATATGCATGAATTGTCAACACAATAAGTATACATACATATCCCTAAACACAATTGAGTCCACATGTATAGATTTGCATGAAAGGCAAATGACTCAAAGGGTATACATGTATATCTTAAGGTTTAGCAAAATAGACATATACATGAAATGAAAACTCATAAAACAAATCCAAAAATAGGAATACAAGTTTAAAATGCATGAATCATCAAAACTAGACTATACTAGCATATTTAATGGGTTCAAATAAGCATTCAAGCACAAACATATATAGATTTATTTGTGGCCCACTATATGCACAAATATATATCTAGTCTTAATGAAAACTAACATCTAAACATGTAATCAAATCATGAAGCATAAAAACACGGTATAAATCATTAAGAGTAGGTATATACTTGTATCATAAACATGAAGCATCAAAACAAGATAAAATCATGAAAAAAATAAACATGATTATTATGTAAATGCACATGTTATTAAACTATGATAAACATGATAGCTAACAAATGGTGAGGATACTAAATAATAATCCATTTTAAACAAGGGTGTCTCAAAATGCTAAACATGTAGGTCAAGGATTTAATAAACATGGCAATCTCATGATAATCTACAAACAATAAAAACATGCTATAAATGATAAACATGGAAAGCATGTAAACAATAATAAGGAGTTAGGCATCGTTACCAAAACCTAAAAGGCAACTTTCCTTGTCTCCAAAACATGATGGTCATCTCCACCAAACTTCCCTTGAAAGTGATGCATCCAATTGATTTCCATGAAGCTCGGAACGCATCCACTCCTAGGTACGGCAACTCTCACGTCATGCGAGAGCCCACATCTACATCAAAAATAGAAGGGGTGGTCTTTGGTACCCATATCTTCTTGGGTCCATGAGGGTTAGTACCTTCTCTAACCCAAACAAACTTATTTGCTAAATTTGAAACATGTAATCTATCATAACAAAATTTAGCAAGGTGGCCCTTACGTCCACAATTTAGCAAGGTGGCCTTTACGTCCACAATGTGTACAAGTGTACACATGAGCATACATAGTGTGATGGTGTCCGTGAGGAGCATGTGTATGCCATGGAGGGTGTGCATGAATAGATGAAACTTGTTTCTTTTGAAACAAAGATTCCAAGCATGTATGTCCAACAACACATTGGCTCAAAGTGGAGCCCAAAACAATCAATACTCTTCTTAAGCATGGATATATCATTGTTAATCAAAGAAGAAATGTGGCATGCAATAGGTGAAGTGTGTAATAGTACCCTAGCATGGCAAACATGTGAAGAAAGATCAATTTTCAAAGATTTATTTTTATTTAAACAAATTTCTAATTTTTTTGAAATAAAATCAATTTCTCTTTTGAAAGAATCATTTTCTCTTAAAACAAATTCAATCTTTGAAGACAAAACATCATTATTTTTCAAAACATTATCACAATCATTTTTAGACTTTAAAAATTCATTTTCTTTAAGTGCAAGATTAAGTTGAGATTTTTAATGAATCCCTCTCATTAGCAATCTCCTCTTTCTCTTGCAAAACAACATCAAGTCTAGCAATCAAATTTTTATTATCATTGATATGGCCTAGATTTTTCTTTTCAAAATATTATATCTTTCAATTAATTTTTCACAAATAATAGAAAGTTTTTCATTTAAAGCATGAGGATAAACAAATTCATCACATGAAGAACTAGCACAATCAACATTATCTAAGTGGATTTCTGAGTGTATCTCAAGGGAGTCATTCCCTTGGACCATTAAGCATTGAGAGTCGGATTCTCCACTAGACTCCTCTTCTTGTTGGATTGGCAATTGAAGTTCGGAGGTGGTGGTGGTTGTCAACTTGTTCCACACTGCAAAGGCGGAATCAAGATTAGAAACAAGCATAAGATAATCTTTATTAAGCGTGCTTCTAATGGCCTCAAGGGCTTATGCATTGGCCCCTATATGATTGCGATCACCAAGATAACATCTCTTGGTCGCCGCAAGAAAAACATGCAAACCTAGGGACTTTAGGTACATGGACATTTTATACTTCCAAACAACAATGTTGGAAGGGTCAAAACTAGGTAGGGTCATGAAGTCCATAGTAAACTATATGAGTGTGCAAACAAGCAAATGCAAATAATAGATTAGCAAACAAATGGATCTCACTCCTAGGATGTTAAGCCCAAGTATCAGGAGCGTAGGCTCTGATACCAATTGAAAGTGCTCTGATGCCAATTGTAAATCACCTAGAGGGGGGTGAATAGGTGATAATGCTAATCTAGGAACTAAATGCGCTAAATGCGGAAGCTAAAAATAAATTTTGCAATCACACTTAGTACAACACACAAGTGTAGCCGAATTCCCCGTGAAGGGCTCTGGACTAACTCCTCTTGATTCCCCTTGAATGGGTTGAGGTGCTATGTGAAGCTCTTGTGGTTAAGTACAAGTGAGGCACACACAAACAACCAAGCATATAAGAGATATATCAATATGAAATATGAAAGGCACAACACAAGCAATATATGATATGAAGTGAATGATGCTTTGCACAATATAAAGAGAGAGAGAGAGTTGAGAGACAAGTGGATCAAACGCAAACAACAAGATATGTTTCGAGGTTCGAGCACCCAGCTCTACATCCCCGCCTACACCACCGTGTAGGATTTCCAATCCACTATCTCTCACCGAGGGAACCTCTACCGAAGAGGATTTGTTACAACAAAAAGAGTACCAAACTCCTCTCTCAATACAAACGCCACCTCACACAAGAGGGGTAGGCCCTTAGCCAAACAACAACCGACACCTCTACCGAAGAGGGTTACAACCAATCTCCACTTCTCACTAGAGGGAGCAAACCAACCAACTCAACCTCTACCAAAGAGGGAGCAAACCAATCACCCGATCACCTCTACCAAAGAGGGATACAACAAGAACAAGGGTGTTTACAACAAGTGGTTTCTTTCAACCACAAACAATCTCTCTTTTTCTCTTTTTCACAAAAACAAGATCCTAATAGAATAGGATAGAAGATATGGCTCAAGTGTGAAAAACAAGTGTTTTGATCAAAGAAAAACTCTTGGAAAATACCAAATAGATATTGAAATGAAGAACAATAAACCAATTCCCAAAATTTGTTTTCTTTGAAAAATAACAAAACACTTTAAAACAAATAGAATGAATCTTTTTGCTCTTTAAACACTTTTTAAAACTTGTTTTTAAAACCAGAGAATGGGAGAAAATCAGCTCAGAAAATCTTATCAAAATCTCCCAGGAAATGGGGTATTTATAGCCCCAAAACAAAAGTAGCCGTTAGGCTGATCTGGCAGCCTGACAGGCTACCGGTCGGCCGGCCCGGCCGACTGCCAACGGTCTGAAATATGACCGTTGGGCAGACCCGGTCGACCGCCCGGTCGACCCACAGAAACAGAGAGCACTGCTCTCTGGTCCGGTCGGCTGCCCGGCCGACCGTCCCTGTGACTGCCAAACGTGCACAGGCTTGTGCACATCGGTCGACTGCAAGGGTCGACCAGCCCTTAGTACGCTCGACCCGTGCGGTCGGCCGTCTTGGCCTGTCAGCCACTGTTCAGGACAGAAAAACTTGTTTAAAATATTCTTAAAAAATCTTTTTAAGTCTCATAAAAATACCCAAAAATAGTTTTATCATTTTGCATTGATATATAAATATGTGATAAAAATTTCAACTCAAATATCAAGCATATGAAACTATTTTTGTGTCTTATCATTTTTACCAAAAACCAAAACATGTATTTTTATCAAACTTGTATTTTTCTCAATAGGAAATCTGATTTTTTTCTAAAACTCATGAATAGACATATCAAAATAAGTTTGTTTAAGATATGAAGCATGTATGTATATTGAACATATCTAATATACATAAAAACCATGTAAACTTGTTTTGATCAACTATTCATGAAAACAAATATCGTTTAAACTAAAAACCGAAAAACCAATATTCAAATATAAAACTTGTGTGTGTTGTGCACTTGAGCATATCAATTATTCTAAGCTTTACAAATGGATCTAAACACACTAAACTAAACTATGGATACCTAAGTCTTCTTGACGATCTTCATCTTCAAGTCGACTCGGTCGAAAACTCCATCCATGAGCTAGGCAAAGTGTGATCTTGATGCTTGAGCCCTGGAATCACCAAGTGAAGGCTTCTAAAATACCTCTTTTGGAAGCAATCACCAACTAATATCTTGATTAAAGATTTGAGACTAAAAACACAAGAATATTAGTAAACATAACTACATGAGTTAATCATCATCAAAACTAGGGTGGAAGGCCTTTGGGCCAACAGTATGGTGTGGAAAGGAGGCAGCCTATATTTTCTCATCCTCTTCGTCTGCATTTTAAGATTCAGAGTTAGTCACAAAGGTAAAAATAACTGCAACAGAAGAAACTTGTCATACCTGTGACCGACACGAACTGTGTTAATGACATACCATCAACTGGATTTGGACCTTGTGCGCTCACTGACAGAGCCAGAGGAATAATCACCGGGACAGCGGGGGGCGGAACACAAACTGGTGGTGGTTCCACTTCCCTAATTTGAAGGATCCTTTGATGCTGACCCGAGGGTCTGATGGTCTGTGTTACCTTCTTTTGGGAGAAGCGAAAAGAGAAACAGTAAAAGAAGCTAATCTTCGCTTCTAGTTAAAATGGTTATCGCGGTCCTCATCTTCTTCCTTTTCCTCTCTGACGCCAGTAGTGATAGCAACCTCCTGAATTGGTTCACTACCTACTTCATCTGGATGAGGACTTGTGGCAGTTTCCTCACCAACCCTAATGCCCACCTCTTCAGCACGAGGGCTCGCAACCACCAAAGACTCGCTAACATAATCAACAAGGATATCTTCCATTCTAGGTACTCGAACATGTTTTCTTTTTTTATTCTACTGCCTTTCCCTTAAACTGGGGGGCAATCAAAGTTTTCGCAGAAGAGTTCACTTTATACGCGGGGTGATGCGTGATCGACATGCTATACCATTGGCAAAAGCTAAGAGTTATGAATAGCGTAGGAGTTCGATGGGGCAAGTAGAATTGAGCTTCAGTGCATCCAGCGATGAAGTACCTCCAAGCCCTAGCACCATCAATTAAACTTCAGTATACCCGAGTCGAGGGTTGGGATTACCAACATACAGTTTGTCATATCCGAATTGTCTGACAAAGTGATAGGGTAGATAGGGCTCGAAGTAGCAGTCATCCCTGCATCTGTATACCAAATAGGAAGGCCCGATGGTGACCAACCACCAAAAATACCGTCTCCTAACGTAGTGCGATCATCCCCAGCATTGCAAAATTCTTCGCCATAGTCGTGTTTGGAATGTGGGGAAAGCAGCAAAGAGGTTGTATGTGTCTTGACGCTCGCCAGCCTCCGAACCATTGCCAAGTATGTGTTGGCCCAAAGGCCTTCCACTCTAGTTTTGATGATAATTAACTCATGTAGTTATGTTTACGAATAATCTTGTGATATTTAGTTTTAGATACTTAACCAAGATATTAGTAGGTGATTAGCTTCAACAAAGGTGTTTTAGAGCTTTTCACATGGTGATTCAAGAGCCCGAGCGCCAAAGTTCATATCTAGCACTCGTTGGAGTCAAGCTCAGTGGATCACGTTTGGATCGAGTCGACTTGGAGACAGTGCTCTACAAGAAGACTTCTATACATAGTTTAGTTTTTGTTTAGATCCATTTGTTAAAGATTAGATGGTGTGATATGCTCACGTTCACAACACACACACGTTTCATGCTTTAGTTTTGGTTTTCGGTTTTTGGTATAACCGATCTTGGTTTTTCATGAATAGATAGAATCAACAAGTTTACATGGTTTAATGTATATTAGATTTGTTCTATATACATATATGCTTCAACTATTTAAACAAACTTAGTCTGATAGTCTATTTTATGAGTTTGGTGTTTTGGTATTTTAACAAAACGTATTTTTGGATTTAAAGTCAAAAACATTGATATATATCTATTTCATGTATATTCGAATATATCCATATACAACATGCTTCAAGTTGTTTCAAATATCATGTTTTTGTATTGGATGAGTTTTGGACAAAACTAATTTTCAATTCAAAAATTCAAGTTTTGAAAAATACGGAATTTGGTTGTCGGAAAAATTTCCATAACACAAAAATGATTCAAATTGTTTAAAATATGTGTTAAATTTTTTCACACATGTTTGTATATCAAAGTATTATAATAAAACTATTTTTATGAATTTTTAGAGATTTTATGGGATTTAATAGATAATAAAAACCAAGTTTTGCAATCCTTTTTATCAGCTAGCCATGCTCTGGCGGTCGACCGTTCCGGTCGACCGGACCAGGAGCTGGTTGACTGGAGCGGTCGACCGGACGTGCACAAGAATCTGCACTTGGCCGTGTCAGTTGGCCGGTCGACCGAACGGTCGACCGAACGGTCGACCGACTGAAGGCAACCCACTCTCGAGTTGCCCCGGTTGACCGGGCGGTCCGCTGGCCAGAGAGCCGTTGCTCTTTGGTTCAGGGCCTGCTCGACCGGGCGGTCGACCAGAAGGCTAACAGTCAAAAATTTGACCTTTGGCCAGTCGACCAGCCGGTCGACCGGAAGGCCAATTCTGGCCTAGTCAACAGCCAACGGGCAAATCTGTTTTTGGGGTTATATATACCCTATTTGTAGGCTGTTTTGATTAAGATTTTTAAGAGAGAAAATTTTCATACTTCCTAAATATTTTAAACAAAAAGTTCTTGGGTTAAAATTCCTATTCTCTATTTGTTTTTAAAGTGTTTGTTATTTCAAAGAAAATAGTCTTTTGGGAATTTGTTTTTGGTCTAAAAATCCTATATCTATTTGGAGATTTTCTCAAGTTATTTTCTTTGTTAAAAACACTTTATTTTCTACACTTGAGCCATATCATTCTATCCTATCTATAGGATCTTGTATTTGTGAGAAAATTTATTTGTTGTTGAGATAGACCACCAAGTGTTGTACCCCTCCTTTATTTGTGATATCCCTCTAGTGAGAGGTGATTGTGGGTATCCCTCTAGCAAGAGGTTGATAGTGGAGGTTGTGTTGGTATCCCTCTTAGTGAAGAGATGGATTGTGTTTATATTGGCTTTGTGTCTATCCCTCATTTGTGAGGTTGATTTTTGTGGTTTTGTGCCTAGCCTCTAAGTGTAGAGGTGGTGTTTGTAATTGAGAGATGAGTTGTGTACTACCGATTGTATTTGCCCTAAATCCTCAGTGGAGGTTCCCTGTGTGGGAGTCCTATATGGACAAGTAGATTAGAAATCCTTCTGTGTGAAGGGGGGATGTAGAGCTGGGTGCTCGAACCTCGAAACATATTCGTGTGTTTGCGTTTGATCCATTGACACTTATTCTCTCTCTCTCTTTTATATTGTGCCTTGCATCATTTCATATTGCTTATTCATTATATGCTTGGCTTGGTTGTGGGTGTCTCACTTGTGCCTAACTATGAGAGCTTCATATAGCGCCTCAACTCTTATTCAGAGGAATCAAGAGGAATTAGTCCGGAGCCCTTCACCGGGAATTCGGCTACACTCGTTGGTTGCATTAAGTGTTGTTACAATTAAGTTTTAATTTTTGCATTTAGTTCATAAGATTAGCCGTATACCTATTTACCCCCCTCTAGGTGTACTTTCAATTGGTATCAGAGCCTACGTTCCTGATATTTGGTTTAACCACCTAGGAGTATGATCTTGGTTAGCTAATCTATCTTTTGCATTTGCAGTTGCACATATATAGTTTGCACTCATGGATGTTCCTCTCAAGTTTGATATCTCTAGACTTGACATATGGAAGGTTCTTATGAGTTGTCATTTAAAAGCCCTAAGCTTGCATGTTTACCGTGCTATTACCAAGGAATCCTACCCTAATGATAGCAAGCATATAGAGGCGAATACAATAGCCCTAAAGGCACTTAGAACATTCCTTGATAAAAGTTATTTACATGTGTTTTCTCACTATGATTCGGCTTTTGCAGTATGGAGCATTTTGACTTCTCCCAAGCTACCAAAGATTATAAATAAGAAGAGGAGAACTAGGAGAGACAAGTCCGATGAACGTTGCTTCATGGTCCAAGGGAATGACTCGCTTGAGGTACACTCAGACACTCAACGAGATGCTAGTTCTATTTCATATTGCAATGAGTGTATGGAGGCTCAAGCCATAAATAATGAACTTGCTAAAAATTGTGAAAAGTTGCTTTCAAAATATAAACTTTTGAAAAAGGATAATATTGGTTTAAAGAAGAAAATAAAGATTTATCTTCTAAACTTGAGATTGCTTTGCAAGAGAAGGATGAGATTTCGAGTGAACTTGACTCACTTAAATCCCAACTTGATCTTGCTCTTAATGAAAACAAAATTTGAAAAGCAAAAATGATTGTGAATATATTTTGAAGAAAAATGAGGATTTAACTTCAAATTTTGATTTTGTATTAAAAGAGAATAATTCTTTGAAAAACAAAATTGACCTGATTTCACTAGAATTGAAAGATTGTTTAAAGAAAAAAGTTTCTTTGAAAAATAATATTGATTCACATGTTTCCCATGCTAGTATAGCTTCTCATTCTAACTTACCTATTACATGCACCTCTTCTTCTATAATTGAAAATGATATATCTATACTTAAGAAGAGTGTTGATTGTTTGGGCTCCACTTTGAGCCAATGTGCCTTGAACCATACACGTTTGGAATCATTGTTTCAAAAGAAACAAGTTTCATCTTTCCATGCACACAAATCACGGCATACACATGCTCCTCACGTACACACCCATAACACGATGTATGCTCATGTGTACACATGTACACATTGTGGACGTAAGTGCCACCTTGCTAAATTTTGCTATGATAAGATACATGATGAAAATTTAGCAACAAAGTTTGTTTGGATTAGGAAAGGTGCTAACCCCCATGGACCCAAAAGAGTATGGACCAAAGACCACCCCTATCTTATTTGATGTAGGTGTGGGCTCTCGCATGACGTGAGAGTGATGGTGTCTTGAAGTGGATGGGTTCTGAGCTTTATGAGGACAATTTGGATGCATCACTTTCAAGGGGAGTTTGGTGGGAGGACCACCTTGTTTTGGAGACTTGGAGAATTGCCCTCATAGGTTTTGGTAACGATCTCTAACTCCCATTTATATTTACATGTTTTCATATTATTCATTTTTAGCATGTCTTGATGTTTTATGATTAGTATGTTATATGCTATGAGATTTAGATTAGTAATATGCATGTTTAGTTATTTGAGACACCCATGTTTAATATGGATTTATATCTTTGTGTTCTCACATTTATTTTTAACTAATGTGTATGTCCTAGATCTATGCATGTGCATGTACATAATGATCATATGTATGTTTATAAGTTTTTGTTTTAATTTCTTTGCTTCATTATTTGAATATATATTTAGATGTTTGTTTCATTGAGACTTGGATATATACCTATACAACTAGTGAGCCACAAATAGATTATTACATGTTTGTGCTTGAACGCTCATTTGTACCCATTACATGTACTAGTATAGCCTAGTTTTGATGATTCATACATTTTAACTTGTATTCCCATATTGTACATGTTTTTCATGTTAAATGCTTAGCTTTATATTTATGCCTATTTTGTCAAAACTTAAGATATACATGTATACCCCTTTGAGTCTTTTTGCCTTTCATGCAAATCTTTATTATAGACTAAACTGTGTTTAGGGATATGTATGTATACTTTAATTTGTACAAAACATACATATGCCTTGAAGATTAAATCATTTTGATGATTTTTATGTTTTAAGGAATTTCATAATTGAGCTAAATTGACTATTTTCATGACTATATTTTTCACACAAAACTTGTACACTCACATTATTTGAAGTTTTCTCATGATTTTATTTTCATGAGTCATATATGAGCTTTATATTTTTGAGTGTCAACTGTTGACTGATTTTCATGTTTCATGGAATATATTTTTTTATTCCTTTTTTGAAGGATTTCGTACTAGTTTACAAATTTTTCTATAACTAGTTCGTATTCTTCATTTTGGAAGAGTTTTCAATTATGCTAAATTTTTTTTCAAACCTATTTTGAAAACCCTTCCATCGTAAGAGCGGTTGGTTGGGCGACCATGCCTTGTATGCTTCTTATTGAAATCCTTTTAAACATGTGTATGAAATGGGTGGAAGGTAATATGAGTTATACACTTGATTTTATTGTGTTTTCAATTGGTATCATTAGATCCTTTCAATTGGTATCAGTATTGACATTTTTTTGTATACTAATATTTTTTTATATATGTATGCTTACACTTCAAATAGTATCAATTTCGATTGGTATTCAATTTTTCATACATATATATGTTTTATTTGTGCTTACTATATCTCTATATCTTTGAGCACAAATTTTAGTTATGCTAAGCTTGATTTCTTCTATTACTATTATATTTTAATTGATTATGTTTCAAATTGGTATCTTATACAAGCTTATGCATTATTTTATTTGGTATTTCATAAAGGGGGAGAAAATTTATATTTCACTTTTCAATTTGTTTTGTTATTTTACTCCCACACTTTATGTTGAAATATGATTAAAAAATGATATTGATTATTTTTAGTATCATATGCTTTTAATGAAAAATTACTTTCAATTGGTACTAATCTTTACAAATTTGTATCAAGATTACCTATAAGTTTACTTAAAATTGGTATCAAAATTTTTGATTAAAAACTTTAAAATGATTTAGTTACTTACAATTGGTATATATTAAAACATTTGTTTTATGTACACATATTGCACTTTTAATTGGTATATTTCATTGATATCATGATGCACTATATTGATATAGTTTTTCTTACAATGGTATCATAACGTTTTGATTAGATTTCACCCCTCATTAATTTTTTTTGTTTAAGACAAAAAGGGGAGAATATTGTTTTCTTTGACCCTTTTGTTGATGATTGACAAAAAGGGAGAAGTATTTGAGTTTATATAAGCATATTTGTGTTTTTACATATATTGAGTTTTTGTATCTTACAATAAACAATAACTATATGAGAAAAATGTTTTTGAGAGTTTAAACAAAAAGGAGGAGAAAGTTTTGTTTTAACATATGTTTGTGTTATGCATGTTTCTCTCTCCTAGTTGTTGCATACTTTTGTTTAACATCATGTGCTTAATTGAATATCTTATGTTTATTGCTATGCATGAGTTAAGAGGGAGCTTCTTTGAAGCTTAACTTTAATCGATGCATATATAACTCCATGAGTTTTGTCATCGTCAAAAAGGGGGAGATTGTTGGCCCAGAGGCCTTCCACTCTAGTTTTGATAATGATTAACTCATGTAGTTATGTTTACTAATAATCTTGTGATGTTTAGTTTCAGATACTTAACCAAGATATTAGCAGGTGATTAGCTTCAACAAAAGTGTTTTGGAGCTTTTCACATGGTGATTCAAGAGCCCGAGCGTCAAAGTTCATATCTAGCACTCGTTGGAGTTAAGCTCGGTGGATCACGTTTGGATCGAGTCGACTTGTAGACGGAGCTCTACAAGAAAATTTCGGTACATAGTTTAGTTTTTGTTTAGATCCATTTGTTAAAGATTAGATAGTGTGATATGCTCAGTTCACAACACACGTTCATGTTTTGGTTTTGGTTTTCGATTTTTAGTATAACCGATCTTGGTTTTCATGAATAGATAGAATCAACAAGTTTACATGGTTTAATGTATATTAGATTTGTTCTATATACATATATGCTTCAACTATTTAAACAGCTTAGTTTGATAGTCTATTTCATTAGTTTGGTGTTTTGGTATTTTAACAAAAAGTATTTTTGGATTTAAGGTCAAAAATATTGATATATATCTATTTCATGTATATTGGATTATATCCTTATACAACATGCTTCAAGTTGTTTCAAATATCATGTTTCTGTATTTGGATGAGTTTTGGACAAAACGAATTTTCAATTCAAAAATTCAAGTTTTAGAAAATACGAAATTTGATTTTCTGCAAAATTTCAATAACACAGAAATGGTTCAAATTGTTTGAAATATGTGTTAAATTTTTTCGCACATGTTTGTGTATTAAAGTATTACAATAAAATTATTTTTGTGAATTTTTAGAGATTTTATGGGATTTAATAGGATAATAAAAACCAAGTTTTTCAATCCCTTTTATTAGCCTGCCAGGCTCTGGCGGTCGACCATTCCGGTAGACCGACCAGGAGCCGGTCGATCGGAGCGGTCGACCGGATGTGCACAAGAATGAGCACTTGGCCGTGTCAGTTGGCCGGTCGACCGAACGGTCGACCGACTGAAGGCAACCCACTCTCGGGTTGCCCCGGTCGACCGAGCGGTCGACCAGCCAGCGAGCCGTTGCTCTCTGGTTCAGGACCCGGTCAACCGGGCGATCGACCGGAAGGCTCAACGGTTAAAATTTTGACCGTTGGCCGGTCGACCGGAAGGCCAATTCTGGCCTAGTCAGCAGCCACGGGCAAATCTGTTTTGGGGGTTATATATACTCCATTTGTAGGCTGTTTTGGTTAAGATTTTTAAGAGAGAAAAATTTTTTAAGCAAAAAGTTTTTGGGTTAAAATTCCTATTCTCTATTTGCTTTAAAGTGTTTGTTATTTGAAAGAAAATAGTCTTTTGGGAATTTATTTTTGGTCTAAAAATTCTATATCTATTTGGAGATTTTCTCAAGTGATTTTCTTTGTTAAAAATACTTTGTTTTCCACAATCATTCTATCCTATCTATAGGATCTTTTATTTGTAGGAAAATTTGTTTATGATTGAGATAGACCACCAAGTGTTGTACCTGTTGGCCCAAGGTTACAATCACCCATGATTAGTGTATTTTGATGATTACAAAACATATTAGTTATTTGTACTAATAACATTTGTTGTTTAAGTGTGTTTCAGATTTCTATTCATTCTAGAAGTCTTCTCTCACAAATACAAGGATTTGGACTCAAGTCAACTCCAATTGGGCTCAAGGAACAAGTGTTGAAGATTATATGAAGAAGCCTATTGAAGATCTTGAAGTCCTTAGAAACATTGTAAGAAATAGAATGTTAAAGTTTGAGTATATGAAATTTGGCTCTAGGATTTGCACACACACTTGTTTCATATATTTTCTATGTTTTGAAAATGGTTATTTCTAAGTTTTATGCCTTAGTTTATATATACATGTACCAAAAGCTTTATATCTTGAAAATCTTGTATAAAACATGTGTATAAACTATTTTCTGCATAATACTTAGCTATATGTATTTTTAAAATATTTCTCAAAATTTTTCTAACTCAAAACCAGCCCAGTTTTCTGTTTCAGGCAACTCCGGCCGACCGACCCGGTCGACCGGCGATGTGTCTGGACATGCACTGTTTGTGCATGTCTGTCGGTCGACCAGACCGGTCGACCGACGGAGAGCAAATTGCTCACAGGTTTTTTCGGTCGACCGGAAGAAGGAAACTGTGTTTCCTCTTTTGGGACGGTCGACCGGACCGGTCGACCGAGAGCCAACGGCTCTTTGCAGCTGGCCTTGCGGTCGACCGGACCGGTCGACCGCCAAGCCTGCTGTAGCCTAACGGCTCTTTCCTCTTTGGGCTATTCTGAAAAACTGTTTTTGTTTTCAGCTTTAACAGATTGTTGGAGAGTTGTTGGGGAGCTTTTGCAGGTCAAATTAGGTGTAAAGAAATTGTTTTTGACCTATTTTCTAACCCTATAAATAGAGGAGAAGTCTCTATTGCATATTACTAAGAAAAATCCTCAAGTTTGTGTTGTTTTCAAAAGAGAAAAGAAAAGAGTTTAAAGCTTTCATTCCAATTCTTTTTGAGCTTGTTTTTCAGTTGTGTTTGATTACTAATATCACTCTACAACTGAAGTTTTTCTCACCACACTTCATAGAGCCAAAAATCCTATACTCATTCTATAGTGAAGTTGTAATAGAAGTGAGAGTGTTTGTAAAAGAGTTTGAGAAAAAGTGTAGTGATCTTGTTGTGATCACTTTGTTCTTGTAATCCCTTCCTTGTGGAGCAACCTCTTCGGTAGAGGTCCTTTGTACTCGGTGGAGCTCGGTGCTCGGTCTTCGGTAGACCAAATTGTAAAGGCGTCCTCGGTGGATAGTGGAAACCCTTCACGGAGGTGAAGGCGGGGAGTAGAGCGGTGGCTCGAACCTCGAAACAAATCACTTTGTTTGCGATTGCCTTTGCGTCCAATTCTTGCTTTACTTTTCAATAGTTCCTTATTGCTTTCTATTGCATACTTGTGATATTGTTTAAATCTCTTGTGCTACTATTTGCTTGCTTGTAATTCTTGCCATATATCATTGTGTTTGCATCATTCTTCATATCATCCATTTCTTACTTGTGTGTACCAATCCCGTACTCATCCAACAAGAGCTTCACATAGCGCCTCAACCCATATCAAGGGGAATCAAGAGGAGTTTAGTCCAGAGCCTCGCAAGAGGAATTCGGCTACACTTGTTGAATTGTACTAAGTTGAGCCTCACTTGTTTTAGGTTCCGCATTTAGAGAGTTAAAATTTTTATGATTAGCAATCACACCTATTCACCCCCCTCTAGGTGTTTTTCAATTGGTATCAGAGCTTGGACTCTAGGATTTGGTTTAACAACCTTAGAGAAGATCCTAATTTGCTAATCATTTCATTCATATTCATATAGTAAAAATGGCCGATGGAATTAAGACCCCTCCTAAGTTTGATGGACTTAACTTTCCCATATGGAAAGTTAAGATGACCGTGTTTTTGCAATCTCTAGGTAGCCGAGTTGCAAAAGCTGTGACTAAGTCCTTTAGTGTACCCCCCGGTGACGAATCCACTTGGTCCGAAATAGAGACTAAGGAATTCGATGCCAATGCCAAAGCTCACTATGCACTGCTACAAGCCCTTAATGATGATGACATTTCTCGGGTTATCCATTGCAAATCCGCATATGAGATTTGGTCACACTTGATAGTCACTCATGAGGGGACCTCACAAGTAAAGAAGGCTAAGATTGACCTTCTTCGGTCCCAATATGAAACATTTAGCATGCAAGAAAATGAAACCATAGATGATATGGTTACAAGATTTACCAAGATTACTAATGGACTCTCTTCTTTAGTTGAAGATATCAACAATGATCAAAGAGTAAGGAAGATCATCCGTGCTCTTCCTCCTTCATGGGAAGTTAAAGCAACAACCTTGAAGGAACTCAACGACAATGAAGAGATGGAGCTTATAGGTCTCATTGGGAACCTCAAAACCCATGAGATGGAAAGGAAAGCTAGGGAGGATATGGCTCCTTCCAAAAAGAAGACTATCGCCTTCAAGAGTCAAGCTACACACTCCGATGAAGACGATAAAGAAGAAGATGGTGAGGAGCTCTCACTCCTTGTTAAGAATGTCCGGAGGATGTACAACAAGGCGAAGTACCAAGGTAGAAGAAGATGGCAAGGAGGCAAAGAAGAAAGAAGGATCACTTATTTCAATTGCCAAAAGCCCGGACACATTGTTGCGGAGTGTCCGGACAAAGCTAAGCCTCCACATCAAAGAAGCCCTACAAGAAGAAGGCTATGAAGGCAACTTGGGATTCGGAGACCGAATCCGAGGAAGAAATAGACACCGCCAACATGTGCTTCATGGCTAATGAAGGCACAAGCAAGGTAACCTCTTCCCCTTCCTATGATAATGAGCTTTCTATGGATGAATTAGAAGAGGCTTTTGTTGAGTTGTCACAAAATTATGATTTCTTAAAGAAAAAGTATTTAAAAATGAAAAAGGAAAATGAATCTTTAAGTCATCAAGTTTTTACTCTTACAAAAGAAAAGGATGATTTGGTTTCCACCTTGGCCACTACTAAAAATGATTTTGAAAAATATAATATTTCTTGCAAAGGTAAGGCCCCACTAATTGATTCTAATGAAGTTTCTATGCTTAAGGAAAGATTAGACTCATTAAGTGTTGTTTTGAAAAATTGTGAGTTTAACAAGAAGAAAATTGAGGCTATGTTTCCTAAGAAACAAGCCCCAAAGAAAAATGCTCATGCTCATGTTCATGTTCATGCTACACAACCTAAACAACATGGCAAAACCCCAAAACATGCTCACACTACACGTACACATCATGCATTCATGTATGGTAGAGTGTTCTCATGTTCACATTGTGGGCGGAAAGGACACTTAGCCAATTTTTGCTATGATAGACTAAATGCATCACATCATAATGTTTGGGTTCGAGGGACTAACTTTAAAGGACCCAAGAAAGTTTGGGTACCAAAATCAACAATTATGTTAAATGATGTAGGTACTTTCCAAAGCCCAACGACGTAGAGGATTGTGGTATCTTGATAGCGGTTGCTCAAGGCACATGACTTGGGACATCAACAACTTTGCAACCCTATCAAGATATCATGAAGGTGGCACCGTCACCTTCGGAGATGACGCCAAGGGTAAAATCATCGGTATTGGTAATGTAAAACTTGGCACCTCTCCTTTAATTGAAAATGTAGTTTTAGTTGATGGCCTCAAGCATAATCTCTTGAGTGTTAGTCAACTTTGTGATAAAGGTTTTGATGTTGTTTTTGATAATGTTGCTTGTAAAGTAATTGATAGAACTTCTAATGTTTGTGTATTTTCCGGTTTTCGTGAAAGTAATGTTTATATGATTGATATGTTAAATATGTCTTGTAATATTACTTGTTTGAAAGCCCTCGATGATGACTCTTGGTTGTGGCATAGGAGATTAGGCCATATTTCTTTTGACCATATTTCTAGATTAAATACAAAGGAAATGGTGAAAGGTATTCCTTGCTTGAATTTTGAAAAGGACCGAGTTTGTGACGCATGTCAATTTGGGAACAAACTAAGTCTTCTTTCAAGTCAATTAAGGATATCATGACATCACGTCCTTTGGAGTTAATCCATATGGATCTTTTTGGCCCTACACAAACCAAAAGTCTAAGTGGGAATAGATTTGCTTATGTTTTGGTTGATGACTTTTCAAGGTTTACTTGGGTTTTCTTTCTTGAACACAAAAACCAAGCATTTTCGTATTTCCAAACTTTTAAGAAAAGAGTTGAAAAAGAAAAAGATGTTTCGATTTCGAGAATAAGAAGTGATAGAGGAGGTGAATTCATTAACCAACCCTTTACCACTTTTTGTTATGAACATGGAATAAAGCATGAACTTTCTTGTCCTAGAACTCCACAACAAAATGGAGTAGTTGAACGGAAAAATAGAACATTACAAGAGATGGCTAGGACAATGCTAAGTGAATATGGTCTACCACATTATTTGTGGGCCGAGGCCGTTAATACATCATGCTATATATCAAATCGTGTTTTCTTGTGTAAAAATACTACTAAAACTTCTTTTGAAATGTATTTTTCTAGAAAACCTAATGATTCCTATTTTAAAGTTTATGGATGCAAATTTTGTTTTAAATACAAAAGATAATTTAGGAAAGTTTGATGCTAGATCTTATGAGGCTATTTTGTAGGTTACTCAAACACTAGTAAGGCTTATAGAGTTTTCATTAGATCATCATTGACTATTGAAGAGTCTATTCATGTTAAGTTTGAGGAATCTAACAAGTTTGTTAAGAATGTTGTAGAAATAGATGCATTGGATGAAGGTTTGGAGAAAGTGACCTTGGAGGATGCTTCTACTATGGGAGACAAACCAAAGGATGATGAAGGAAGCGAAGCTAAGGTGGAAGAGGCACAAGGAAATGAAAATCAAACACATGAGGTGGAGCCTACTCAACCACTACCAAAGGATTGGAGAAACAATCCACATCATCCCAAGGACCTCGTCATAGGTGAAGTATCAAAAGGGGTAACTACTCGCTCTAGACTTCATGACTATTGTGGTAACTATGCATTCATTTCTCATATTGAACCCAAAAATGTCCTCGAAGCCGAGGCCGATTCATATTGGTTGCTAGCCATGCAAGAGGAGCTCAATCAATTTGAGCGCAACCAAGTTTGGCACCTTGTTCCTAGGCCCACGATAGACCAACAATTGGTACTAAGTGGATCTTTAAGAACAAGTTGGATGAATCGGGTAATGTAGTTAGAAACAAGGCTAGGTTAGTTGCCCAAGGTTACACTCAAATCGAAGGGATCGATTTTGAAGGAACCTTTGCACCCGTAGCACGGCTTGAAGCCATACGGATGACACTAGCATTTGCCTCATATAAAGATTTCAAATTATTTCAAATGGATGTTAAAAGTGCTTTTCTAAATGGATTTATTGAAGAGGAGGTGTATGTTGAACAACCCCCCGGTTTGTTGATCCTACACATTCGGATTTTGTTTTTAAATTAGATAAAGCTCTTTATGGTTTAAAACAAGCCCTAGGGCTTGGTATGAAAGACTTTCTTCATTTTTGATTTCAAATGGTTTTAAGAAAGGTAAAATTGACACAACTTTGTTTACAAAACATGTAGAAAAGGATATTCTTATTGTGCAAATTTATGTGGATGATATTATTTTTGGTTCTACTAATGAATCTCTTTGCAAAGCTTTTGAATCATGCATGAAGGATGAATTCGAAATGTCTATGATGGGGAGCTCAACTATTTCCTTGGACTCCAAATCAAGCAAAAGAAGGATGGGATCTTCATCAATCAAGCCAAGTACACAAAGGAACTAATCAAAAGGTTTGGGCTTGAAGAATCTAAAGTAAGCAAAACTCTCATGGCAACAACTACAAAGCTTGACAAGGATGAACAAGGTAAAAGTGTAGACATTAAACTTTATAGAAGCATGATAGGTAGTTTATTGTATTTGACGGCTAGTAGGCCGGATATTATGTTTTCCGTTTGTCTTTGTGCACGTTTTCAATCTTGTCCTAAAGAATCTCACATAATTGCGGTTAAACGCATAATTAGATACCTTAAGGGCACCATTGAAATGGATTTGTGGTATCCGAAAACCGGCCAATTTTCTATGACTAGCTTTTCGGATGCCGACTATGCGGGTTGTAGGGTAGATAGGAAGAGCACAAGTGGAACATGTCAATTCTTGGGTAATTGTCTTGTATCTTGGTCTTCCAAAAAGCAAAATTCGGTAGCCCTTTCAACCGCCGAGGCGGAGTATGTTGCAGCCGGAGCTTGTTGTGCACAAGTTCTTTGGATGAAACATACTCTCCTTGACTATGATTTACAGTTTGATCATATTAAAATATTTTGTGATAATATTAGTACTATTCACATGACAAAGAATGCAAATCAATATAGTAAAATCAAACACATTGACATTAGGTATCACTTTCTTAGAGATCACTATGAGAAAGGTGATATTGTTATTGAATATGTTTCTACCGATTTTCAACTTGCCGATATTTTTACTAAACCATTAGACTATGCTAGATTTTCATTTATTTGCGGTGAGTTGAATGTTTGCATTATGGACTCTTAAAAATAATATTTTCAACTTGTTTTATTTTAACCCTTTTGATGTATGACAAAAAGGGGGAGAATAAGTTTAGTTTGATATTTAGTTTTGATATTATTTGAGTTTTATTTTATGTAGAAAAAGAAAGTTTGTTTATTTAAGCTTTTGACAAAACTTTTGTACATTGAATGCTTTATGTATTGTACATTGAATGCTTTATTTAAGCTTTTGACAAAACTTTTGTACATTGAATGCTTTATGTATTGTGCTTTCAATAGTCCAATTTTTTATACATAGCATTATTTGAGGGGGAGTTTTTCAAACTCTTCTTCCATGTTTATTTAAATAACCTATATGTTTTGTCATCATCAAAAAGGGTGAGATTGTTGGCCCAAGGTTACAATCACCCATGATTAGTGTATTTTGATGATTACAAAACATATTAGTTATTTGTACTAATAACATTTGTTGTTTAAGTGTGTTTCAGATTTCTATTCATTCTAGAAGTCTTCTCTCACAAATACAAGGATTTGGACTCAAGTCAACTCCAATTGGGCTCAAGGAACAAGTGTTGAAGATTATATGAAGAAGCCTATTGAAGATCTTGAAGTCCTTAGAAACATTGTAAGAAATAGAATGTTAAAGTTTGAGTATATGAAATTTGGCTCTAGGATTTGCACACACACTTGTTTCATATATTTCCTATGTTTTGAAAATGGTTATTTCTAAGTTTTATGCCTTAGTTTATATATACATGTACCAAAAGCTTTATATCTTGAAAATCTTGTATAAAACATGTGTATAAACTATTTTCTGCATATTACTTAGCTATATATATTTTTAAAATATTTCTCAAAATTTTTCTAACTCAAAACCAGCCCAGTTTTCTGTTTCAGGCAACTCCGGCCGACCGACCCGGTCGACCGGCAATGTGTCTGGACATGCACTGTTTGTGCATGTCTGTCGGTCGACCGGACCAGTCGACCGACGGAGAGCAAATTGCTTACAGGTTTTTTTCGGTCGACCGGACCGGTCGACCGGAAGAAGGAAACTGTGTTTCCTCTTTTGGGACGGTCGACCGGACCGGTCGACCGAGAGCCAACGGCTCTTTGCAGCTGGCCTTGCGACCGCCAAGCCTGCTGTAGCCTAACGGCTCTTTCCTCTTTGGGCTATTCTGAAAAACTGTTTTTGTTTTCAGCTTTAACAGATTTTTGGAGAGTTGTTGGGGAGCTTTTGCAGGTCAAATTAGGTGTAAAGAAATTGTTTTTAACCTATTTTCTAACCCTATAAATAGAGGAGAAGTCTCTCTTGCATATTACTAAGAAAAATCCTCAAGTTTGTGTTGTTTTCAAAAGAGAAATGAAAAGAGTTTAAAGCTTTCATTCCAATTCTTTTTGAGCTTGTTTTTCAGTTGTGTTTGATTACTAATATCACTCTACAACTGAAGTTTTTCTCACCACACTTCATAGAGCCAAAAATCCTATACTCATTCTATAGTGAAGTTGTAATAGAAGTGAGAGTGTTTGTAAAAGAGTTTGAGAAAAAGTGTAGTGATCTTGTTGTGATCACTTTGTTCTTGTAATCCCTTCCTTGTGGAGCAACCTCTTCGGTAGAGGTCCTTTGTACTCGGTGGAGCTCGGTGCTCGGTCTTCGGTAGACCAAATTGTAAAGGCGTCCTCGGTGGATAGTGGAAACCCTTCACGGAGGTGAAGGCGGGGAGTAGAGCGGTGGCTCGAATCTCGAAACAAATCACTTTGTTTGCGATTGCCTTTGCGTTCAATTCTTGCTTTACTTTTTAATAGTTCCTTATTGCTTTCTATTGCATACTTGTGATATTGTTTAAATCTCTTGTGCTACTATTTGCTTGCTTGTAATTCTTGCCATATATCATTGTGTTTGCATCATTCTTCATATCATCCATTTCTTACTTGTGTGTACCAATCCCGTACTCATCCAACAAGAGCTTCACATAGCGCCTCAACCCATATCAAGGGGAATCAAGAGGAGTTTAGTCCAGAGCCTCGCAAGAGGAATTCGGCTACACTTGTTGAATTGTACTAAGTTGAGCCTCACTTGTTTTAGGTTCCGCATTTAGAGAGTTAAAATTTTTAAGATTAGCAATCACACCTATTCACCCCCCCTCTAGGTGTTTTTCAATTGGTATCAGAGCTTGGACTCTAGGATTTGGTTTAACAACCTTAGAGAAGATCCTAATTTGCTAATCATTTCATTCATATTCATATAGTAAAAATGGCCGATGGAATTAAGACCCCTCCTAAGTTTGATGGACTTAACTTTCCCATATGGAAAGTTAAGATGACCGTGTTTTTGCAATCTCTAGATAGCCGAGTTGCAAAAGCCGTGACTAAGTCCTTTAGTGTACCCCCCGTGACGAATCCACTTGGTCCGAAATAGAGACTAAGGAATTCGATGCCAATGCCAAAGCTCACTATGCACTTCTACAAGCCCTTAATGATGATGACATTTCTAGGGTTATCCATTGCAAATCCGCATATGAGATTTGGTCACACTTGATAGTCACTCATGAGGGGACCTCACAAGTAAAGAAGGCTAAGATTGACCTTCTTCGGTCCCAATATGAAACATTTAGCATGCAAGAAAATGAAACCATAGATGATATGGTTACAAGATTTACCAAGATTACTAATGGACTCTCTTCTTTAGGTGAAGATATCAACAATGATCAAAGAGTAAGGAAGATCATCCGTGCTCTTCCTCCTTCATGGGAAGTTAAAGCAACAACCTTGAAGGAACTCAACGACAATGAAGAGATGGAGCTTATAGGTCTCATTGGGAACCTCAAAACCCATGAGATGGAAAGGAAAGCTAGGGAGGATATGGCTCCTTCCAAAAAGAAGACTATCGCCTTCAAGAGTCAAGCTACACACTCCGATTAAGACGATGAAGAAGAAGATGATGAGGAGCTCTCACTCCTTGTTAAGAATGTCCGGAGGATGTACAACAAGGCGAAGTACCAAGGTAGAAGAAGATGGCAAGGAGGCAAAGAAGAAAGAAGTATCACTTGTTTCAATTGCCAAAAGCCCGGACACGTTGTTGCGGAGTGTCCGGACAAAGCTAAGCCCTCCACATCAAAAAAGCCTTACAAGAAGAAGGCTATGAAGGCAACTTGGGATTCGGAGACCGAATCCGAGGATGAAATAGACACCGCCAACATGTGCTTCATGGCTAATGAAGGCACAAGCAAGGTAACCTCTTCCCCTTCCTATGATAATGAGCTTTCTATGGATGAATTAGAAGAGGCTTTTGTTGAGTTGTCACAAAATTATGATTTCTTAAAGAAAAAGTATTTAAAAATGAAAAGGAAAATGAATCTTTAAGTCATCAAGTTTTTACTCTTACAAAAGAAAAGGATGATTTGGTTTCCACCTTAGCCACTACTAAAAATGATTTTGAAAAATATAAGATTTCTTGCAAAGGTAAGGCCCCACTAATTGATTCTAATGAAGTTTCTATGCTTAAGGAAAGATTAGACTCATTAAGTGTTGTTTTGAAAAATTGTGAGTTTAACAAGAAGAAAATTGAGGCTATGTTTCCTAAGAAACAAGCCCCAAGAAAAATGCTCATGCTCATGTTCATGTTCATGCTACTCAACCTAAACAACATGGCAAAATCCCAAAACATGCTCACACTACACGTACACATCATGCATTCATGTATGGTAGAGTGTTCTCATGTTCACATTGTGGGCGGAAAGGACACTTAGCCAATTTTTGCTATGATAGACTAAATGCATCACATCATAATGTTTGGGTTCGAGGGACTAACTTTAAAGGACCCAAGAAAGTTTGGGTACCAAAATCAACAATTATGTTAAATGATGTAGGTACTTTCCAAAGCCCAACGACGTAGAGGATTGTGGTATCTTGATAGCGGTTGCTCAAGGCACATGACTTGGGACATCAACAACTTTGCAACCCTATTAAGATATCATGAAGGTAGCACCGTCACCTTCGGAGATGACGCCAAGGGTAAAATCATCGGTATTGGTAATGTAAAACTTGGCACCTCTCCTTTAATTGAAAATGTAGTTTTAGTTGATGGCCTCAAGCATAATCTCTTGAGTGTTAGTCAACTTTGTGATAAATGTTTTGATGTTGTTTTTGATAATGTTGCTTGTAAAGTAATTGATAGAACTTCTAATGTTTGTGTATTTTCCGATTTTCGTGAAAGTAATGTTTATATGATTGATATGTTAAATATGTCTTGTAATATTACTTGTTTGAAAGCCCTCGATGATGACTCTTGGTTGTGGCATAGGAGATTAGGCCATATTTCTTTTGACCATATTTCTAGATTAAATACAAAGGAAATGGTGAAAGGTATTCCTTGCTTGAATTTTGAAAAGGACCGAGTTTGTGACGCATGTCAATTTGGGAAACAAACTAAGTCTTCTTTCAAGTCAATTAAGGATATCATGACATCACGTCCTTTGGAGTTAATCCATATGGATCTTTTGGCCCTACACAAACCAAAAGTCTAAGTGGGAATAGATTTGCTTATGTTTTGGTTGATGACTTTTCAAGGTTTACTTGGGTTTTCTTTCTTGAACACAAAAACCAAGCATTTTCGTATTTCCAAACTTTTAAGAAAAGAGTTGAAAAAGAAAAAGATGTTTCGATTTCGAGAATAAGAAGTGATAGAGGAGGTGAATTCATTAACCAACCCTTTACCACTTTTTGTGATGAACATGGAATAAAGCATGAACTTTCTTATCCTAGAACTCCACAACAAAATGGAGTAGTTGAACGGAAAAATAGAACATTACAAGAGATGGCTAGGACAATGCTAAGTGAATATGGTCTACCACATTATTTGTGGGCCGAGGCCGTTAATACATCATGCTATATATCAAATCGTTTTTTCTTGTATAAAAATACTACTAAAACTTCTTTTGAAATGTATTTTTCTAGAAAACCTAATGTTTCCTATTTTAAAGTTTTTGGATGCAAATGTTTTGTTTTAAATACAAAAGATAATTTAGGAAAGTTTGATGCTAGATCTTATGAGGCTATTTTTGTAGGTTACTCAAACACTAGTAAGGCTTATAGAGTTTTCATTAGATCATCATTGACTATTGAAGAGTCTATTCATGTTAAGTTTGAGGAATCTAACAAGTTTGTTAAGAATGTTGTAGAAATAGATGCATTGGATGAAGGTTTGGAGAAAGTGACCTTGGAGGATGCTTCTACTATGGGAGACAAACCAAAGGATGATGAGGAAGCGAAGCTAAGGTGGAAGAGGCACAAGGAAATGAAAATCAAACACATGAGGTGGAGCCTACTCAACCACTACCAAAGGATTGGAGATACAATCCACATCATCCCAAGGACCTCGTCATAGGTGAAGTATCAAAAGGGGTAACTACTCGCTCTAGACTTCATGACTATTGTGGTAACTATGCATTCATTTCTCATATTGAACCCAAAAATGTCCTCGAAGCCGAGGCCGATTCATATTGGTTGCTAGCCATGCAAGAGGAGCTCAATCAATTTGAGCGCAACCAAGTTTGGTACCTTGTTCTAGGCCCCACGATAGACCAACAATTGGTACTAAGTGGATCTTTAAGAACAAGTTGGATGAATCGGGTAATGTAGTTAGAAACAAGGCTAGGTTAGTTGCCCAAGGTTACACTCAAATCGAAGGGATCGATTTTGAAGAAACCTTTGCACCCGTAGAACGGCTTGAAGCCATACGGATGACACTAGCATTTGCCTCATATAAAGATTTCAAATTATTTCAAATGGATGTTAAAAGTGCTTTTCTAAATGGATTTATGAAGAGGAGGTGTATGTTGAACAACCCCCCGGGTTTGTTGATCCTACACATTCGGATTTTGTTTTAAATTAGATAAAGCTCTTTATGGTTTAAAACAAGCCCCTAGGGCTTGGTATGAAAGACTTTCTTCATTTTTGATTTCAAATGGTTTTAAGAAAGGTAAAATTGACACAACTTTGTTTACAAAACATGTAAAAAGGATATTCTTATTGTGCAAATTTATGTGGATGATATTATTTTTGGTTCTACTAATGAATCTCTTTGCAAAGCTTTTGAATCATGCATGAAGGATGAATTCGAAATGTCTATGATGGGGGAGCTCAACTATTTCCTTGGACTCCAAATCAAGCAAAAGAAGGATGGGATCTTCATCAATCAAGCCAAGTACACAAAGGAACTAATCAAAAGGTTTGGGCTTGAAGAATCTAAAGTAAGCAAAACTCCCATGGCAACAACTACAAAGCTTGACAAGGATGAACAAGGTAAAAGTGTAGACATTAAACTTTATAGAAGCATGATAGGTAGTTTATTGTATTTGACGGCTAGTAGGCCGGATATTATGTTTTCCGTTTGTCTTTGTGCACGTTTTCAATCTTGTCCTAAAGAATCTCACATAATTGCGGTTAAACGCATAATTAGATACCTTAAAGGCACCATTGAAATGGGTTTGTGGTATCCGAAAACCGGCCAATTTTCTATGACTAGCTTTTCGGATGCCGACTATACGGGTTGTAGGGTAGATAGGAAGAGTACAAGTGGAACATGTCAATTCTTGGGTAATTGTCTTGTATCTTGGTCTTCCAAAAAGTAAAATTCGGTAGCCCTTTCAACCGCCGAGGCGGAGTATGTTGCAGCCGGAGCTTGTTGTGCACAAGTTCTTTGGATGAAACATACTCTCCTTGACTATGATTTACACTTTGATCATGTTAAAATATTTTGTGATAATACTAGTACTATTCACATGACAAAGAATGCAAATCAACATAGTAAAACTAAACACATTGACATTAGGTATCACTTTCTTAGAGATCACTATGAGAAAGGTGATATTGTTATTGAATATGTTTCTACCGATTTTCAACTTGCCGATATTTTTACTAAACCATTAGACTATGCTAGATTTTCATTTATTTGCGGTGAGTTGAATGTTTGCATTATGGACTCTTAAAAATAATATTTTCAACTTTTTTATTTTAACCCTTTTTGATGTATGACAAAAAGGGGGAGAATAAGTTTAGTTTGATATTTAGTTTTGATATTATTTGAGTTTTATTTTATGTAGAAAAAGAAAGTTTATTTATTTAAGCTTTTGACAAAACTTTTGTACATTGAATGCTTTATGTATTGTACATTGAATGCTTTATTTTAGCTTTTGACAAAACTTTTGTACATTGAATGCTTTATGTATTGTGCTTTCAATAGTCCTATTTTTTATACATAGCATTATTTGAGGGGAGTTTTTCAAACTCTTCTTCCATGTTTATTTAAATAACCTATATGTTTTGTCATCATCAAAAAGGGGGAGATTGTTGGCCCAAGGTTACAATCACCCATGATTAGTGTATTTTGATGATTACAAAACATATTAGTTATTTGTACTAATAACATTTGTTGTTTAAGTGTGTTTCAGATTTCTATTCATTTTAGAAGTCTTCTCTCACAAATACAAGGATTTGGACTCAAGTCAACTCCAATTGGGCTCAAGGAACAAGTGTTGAAGATTATATGAAGAAGCCTATTGAAGATCTTGAAGTCCTTAGAAATATTGTAAGAAATAGAATGTTAAAGTTTGAGTATATGAAATTTGGCTCTAGGATTTGCACACACACTTGTTTCATATATTTCCTATGTTTTGAAAATGGTTATTTCTAAGTTTTATGCCTTAGTTTATATATACATGTACCAAAAGCTTTATATCTTGAAAATCTTGTATAAAACATGTGTATAAACTATTTTCTGCATAATACTTAGCTATATGTATTTTTAAAATATTTCTCAAAATTTTTCTAACTCAAAACCAGCCCAGTTTTCTGTTTCAGGCAACTCCGGCCGACCGACCCGGTCGACCGGCGATGTGTCTGGACATGCACTGTTTGTGCATGTCTGTCGGTCGACCGGACCGGTCGACCAACGGAGAGCAAATTGCTCACAGGTTTTTCGGTCGACCGGAAGAAGGAAACTGTGTTTCCTCTTTTGGGACGGTCGACCGGACCGGTCGACCGAGAGCCAACGGCTCTTTGCAGCTGGCCTTGCGGTCGACCGGACCGGTCGACCGCCAAGCCTGCTGTAGCCTAACGGCTCTTTCCTCTTTGGGCTATTCTGAAAAACTGTTTTTGTTTTCAGCTTTAACAGATTTTTGGAGAGTTGTTGGGGAGCTTTTACAGGTCAAATTAGGTGTAAAGAAATTGTTTTTAACCTATTTTCTAACCCTATAAATAGAGGAGAAGTCTCTCTTGCATATTACTAAGAAAAATCCTCAAGTTTGTGTTGTTTTCAAAAGAGAAAAGAAAAGAGTTTAAAGCTTTCATTCCAATTCTTTTTGAGCTTGTTTTTCAGTTGTGTTTGATTACTAATATCACTCTACAACTGAAGTTTTTCTCACCACACTTCATAGAGCCAAAAATCCTATACTCATTCTATAGTGAAGTTGTAATAGAAGTGAGAGTGTTTGTAAAAGAGTTTGAGAAAAAGTGTAGTGATCTTATTGTGATCACTTTGTTCTTGTAATCCCTTCCTTGTGGAGCAACCTCTTCGGTAGAGGTCCTTTGTACTCGGTGGAGCTCGGTGCTCGGTCTTCGGTAGACCAAATTGTAAAGGCGTCCTCGGTGGATAGTGGAAACCCTTCACGGAGGTGAAGGCGGGAGTAGAGCGGTGGCTCGAACCTCGAAACAAATCACTTTGTTTGCGATTGCCTTTGCGTCCAATTCTTGCTTTACTTTTCAATAGTTCCTTATTGCTTTCTATTGCATACTTGTGATATTGTTTAAATCTCTTGTGCTACTATTTGCTTGCTTGTAATTCTTGCCATATATCATTGTGTTTGCATCATTCTTCATATCATCCATTTCTACTTATGTGTGCCAATCCCGTACTCATCCAACAAGAGCTTCACATAGCGCCTCAACCCATATCAAGGGGAATCAAGAGGAGTTTAGTCCAGAGCCTCGCAAGAGGAATTCGACTACACTTGTTGAATTGTACTAAGTTGAGCCTCACTTGTTTTAGGTTCCGCATTTAGAGAGTTAAAATTTTTAGATTAGCAATCACACCTATTCACCCCCCTCTAGGTGTTTTTCAGTACCCCTCCTTTATTTGTGATATCCCTCTAGTGAGAGGTGATTGTGGGTATCCCTCTAGTGAGAGGTTGA
Organism: Agave tequilana; assembly: GCA_038442645.1. NCBI lineage: Eukaryota > Viridiplantae > Streptophyta > Magnoliopsida > Asparagales > Asparagaceae > Agave > Agave tequilana. The sequence continues at coordinate 129,426 of JAVJIF010011280.1, forward strand.
TAGTGAAGGTTGTGTTGGTATCCCTATTAGTGAAGAGGTGGATTGTGTTCGTATTGGCTTTGTGCCTATCCCTCATTTGTGAGGTTGATTTGTGTGGCTTTGTGCCTAGCCTCTACGTGTAGAGGTGGTGTTTGTAATTGAGAGAGGAGTTGTGTACTCCCGATTGTATTTACCCCAAATCCTCAATGGAGGTTCCCTCTGTGGGAGTCCTGTGTGGACAAATGGATTGGAAATCCTTCTGTGCGAAGGCGGGGACGTAGAGTTGGGTGCTCGAACCTCAAAACATATTCGTGTGTTTGCATTTGATCCATTGACTCTTATTCTCTCTCTTTTATATTATGCCTTGCATCATTTCATATTGCTCATTTATTATATGCTTGGCTTGTTTGTGTGTGCCTCACTTGTGCCTAACCATGAGAGCTTTATATAGCGCCTCAACTCTTATTCAGAGGAATCAAGAGGAGTTAGTCCAGAGCCCTTCACGAGAATTCAGCCACACTCATTGGTTGCATTAAGTGTTATTGCAATTAAGTTTTTAATTTCCGTATTTAGTTCATAAGATTAGCCGTACACCTATTCATCCCCCTCTAAGTGTACTTTCAGTATGTTCCTATCCACTGCAAATTCTCAAAGCGACGAAGATGGGCATGATATTTTCCTTCTGGTGGTTGTTCTCCCGGCTAAATCAAGACGGGGCAGTGGAGGACAAACGAAGCTGATGCGTGTCGATTCTAATGGCAAGTGTACCAATCATTTTCAAGTGATATAGTAGTGAGTAGAGTATCGTTTCCACGAGGATTGTTGTTCAAGTATCAACTTAATTTTTTCTAGTTCTCTTTAACTAATCGATTTTGTTGGACGATGTTGTGAATAAACTAATACTAAAAAGGTTGGCATTATATGAAAAGATTAGGGTAATGATTTCGGTAATTGTAATCAGATAAAATATTATGCTTGAGCTAATTCATCCTATTCATGCTAACAATCGGATTTCCTATCCTATTTAATACTTTCTAACAAATAATATCAATTCTACCTTCTATGTCTAGAAGGTACAATCTCTCGATCTAGTAGATTGCTAGTTAGAAGATGCATTAAGTGTGATGGATATTGCTACCAAACTGCACAACTCTTACGTCTCAACGTCTCGAGTTATGGTTGTTAATCTTAGAAACTTTTACTAGGTTATCTCTTTCAGAGTCTAACCTAACCTTCTGATCAATTGTACACATCAATTGTAACAATAAAGTATAAGATTTAATAACTTAGCATATGAAAGATTTAAACTTTATAAAACACATAGGAGAATTTGTACAAAATATAATCTTATATCTTCAATACAATCCCTAAATTATGCCTCTAGTTATGATAAATTAGTTCATGACTAAGAAAATATAACACATCATAATATTGAAATATATCATGGATTAAAATCAAATAAAAAAGTAAAAGAAAGGTAAAAAAAGGTTAGAGAGAACCGATAAATTGAAGCCTTGACGAAATTTTTGCTTAAAATACTCTAAGATTTAATGGCTAACAATAGAAATTTAATTGATTTTCGTTCAAAATATAAGAGAGATGAAAACTGTATATTTTACAAGAGGCTTGGTAGCATTTATATAGAACAGAGAGCAGTAGAACCCTACTCGAATACAAAAACCTAAGTTTCCAAAATTACACAAATTTATGAGAAAATTATATCCATAAGCACCACCATAGTTCGGCCAGCTGGCCGAAAATTTAGCTGGCTGGCCGAACTTCTTATTGTATTGGCACTCCGCGTTTTGACTCGTGTTGGCCTCTGAGTTAGCATTCCCGTTGACTGATTCATGGTTGCTTGGCCGAAATATATGATAGGTGGCTGAACTCTTGATCTATTTAAGTCCCAGATTTTTGTGTAATTTCTGATTTTGCGTGAAGGCTCTGTTAGATGTACCAACTCTACTTCAGATCTCTGGTTTTGTATTTCTTTTGTTCATTTGATATCGCCAATTTGTCAATTTTTCCTCTTTTTCTTTAAATTTGCTCTTGACCTAAAATCTGTAAAATAACACTAATAAAATCCCATTAGTATTAAATGTGGCAAATAATAGGCATAAAAAGTGATGTAAAACATGTATATAAAGCACAAAGATCACACCCCCATGCTTACTATTTGCTAGTCCTCAAGCAAAATTCTAATCTAAAAGAAAAAAACTAAAAATCCTAAAAATAAAATCCTAATCCACTTTCGTAGGACTCATGATTGCACTTAGCATGTATAACAAACTGTTAAACTCTTACGTTACCTTAGTGGATGAGTATTGTCTTGTGAGGGTTTTCAGTGAAGTACACCCACAAAATTTGGTGAAAGAATTTAAAAGATGAGAAGAGATTAAGATAAATAGGATAATCAAAAATAAGGAAAATTGAAAAAGATAAAAATAAAAAAATACAAAATATTTTTGGAGTGGTAAGCATCACTAATGTATAAGTTCTCTAGTTATCATAAACTCTCATTATCAAGTTTAATCTCATAGCAAGAATTTTATCATCTATTTTGTAGAGATTTTCAAATCTTAGCCTATATCACCATCCTGTCTAAGTTTTCTGATCCTATGATCTTTGTGAATGTGTATAGCTTTAACTTGAGATTTTGATTCAAACTTACATACTTAAATATATATATATTTTTATAGAAGTTTTGAAATATTACCACTTCGTTACCCTTTAAGCACTTCTTTTTTTAATATATATAACTAATCATATTCTCTTTCGTTTAAATATCAAGGCTTCTTGAGGCCAAGATACCTAGCTAATTGATCATTAGACTTGCAATACATATAATTATTTTATATATTTTTCAACTTATCAACTATCTTTCGCGTAAATAGAAAGGCTTCTTGAGGCCAAAATATCTAGCTAATCAATAATTAAGTTATTTTCTTTTTTTTTTAATAAGTATTAAGTAATCCTCATTATCCCAAGTTTAAACTAATATGCAAGTGTAGATAAGATGCATATTCATATAGACAAATTGTAGATGGCAATAATATTTTGAAAAATTCATCTCTACTCAAAAAGTTTAAAATTCCATCAAATTTATCTTTCTTATCCAATTCAAGTTATATGGTTACTAAATCCCTTACAACTAGGCCAACTTACTGAAAAATAATTTTTTTTCAGATAGTAAGAGAAAAAGAAAAAAAATCTAGAGAAACAATCTTAACAAGACAAGAAATAAATAAAAAAATTCTCTACCTTAAAAATAAAGAAAAGTAAAATAAAAAAAATCCTAGACCCTTCCCCTATACCTAGACCTTGACATGTCTCCATGCACAAAATCAGGATTAAGATTCACCCCAAAATTTTCAAATTCAAAAAAATTCATATTTAAATCAAGATCTGATTTATCACAAAACAATTCAATTTTGAAAACCACAAATCGCAGAAACAGACTCAGAAAAATAGGTAGTTTGAAAAGTTTACACCTGAAAAATTCCTAGTCAAACGCCAATTAGAATTCAGCTCGCTGGACGAGAATTCGGCCACTCGGCTGAACTTCTGGTCCTTTGATGCTTTGTCTTCTGGTGCTCATGTTGTGGTGATTTTATGGCTCATCTGGGTGTATTGGATCAGTCTATAGAGGGGGATACTTGACATATAGAAGATAAATGTTAGTATTAAAGAATACTAAAAATAGAAAAATAATTAAAGAAGTTAGAAAACTTAGGTTGCCTCCCAAGATGCGCTTTAAGTTATAGTCATTAGCTAGACTTTTCACTGCACGTTAAGGTGCCTCCCTTAACCTATAGAGAGAAAGATTTTATGTTAAATCTGCAGATAGAATTCAAAGTAGAACAGTAATCGATATTGTTGATATTGAAATTTATACAATCCCCGACAACGGCACCAAAACGTGATGTATGCAGATTCGAATGGCAAGTGTACCAATCAATTTCAAGTAATATAGTAGTGAGTAGAGTATCATTCTCACGAGGATTGTTATTTAATTCTTAACTTAATCTTTCCTAATTCTATTTGAATAATTGATTTAGTTGGACGATGTTGTGAATAAATAATACTAAAAAAGTTTACTTTATATGAAAATAACTAGGATAATAATTTATTAATTATAACCAAATAAAATATAATGCTTATGCTAAGTCATCCTATTCATGCTAACAATCAAAATTTCTATCCTAGTTAGTACTTTCTTTCGAAAAATATCAATTCTATCTTCTAAATTTAGAAGCAACAATCTCTCGATCTAGTAGATTGCTAGTTAGAAGACGCATTAAGTGTGATGGATATTCCTACCAGACTGTACAAGTCTTACGTCTCAACGTCTCGAGTTATAGTTGTTAATCCTAGAAGTTTTTACTAGGTTATCTGTTCTCAGACTCTAACATAACCTTCTGATCAATTGTATGCACCAATTGTAACAATAAAGTACAAGATTTAAACTTTATAAATACATAGGAGAACTCGTACAAAACATAATCTTAAATCTTCAATACAATCCCTACATCATGCCCTTAGTTATGATAAATTAGTTCATGGCTAAGAAAATATAACACATCATAATATTAAAGGAGATCATGGAATAAAATCAAATCAAAAAAAAGTAAAAGAAAGGTAAAAGAAAGGTTAGAGAGCACCAATAAAGATGAAGCATTCACGAATTTTCTGCTGAAAGTACTCTGAGATTTAATAGCTAACAACATAAATTTAATTGATTTTCTCTCAAAATACAAGAGAGATGAAAATTGTATATTTTACAAGAGCCTTGGCAGCGTTTATATAGAACACAGAGTAGTAGAACCCTAGTCAAATACAAAAATCTAAGTTTCTAAAATTACATGAATTTCTGGAAAAATTATATCCATAAGCACCGCCATAGTTCGGCTAGCTGACCGAAAATTCGGCTGGCTGGCTGAACTTCTTATTGTATTGGCGCTCTGCGTTTTGACTCGTATTGACCTCTAAGTTGGCATTTCTGTAACTGGTCTATAGCTACTTGGTCAAAATATACGGCTGGGTGGCCAAATTCTGGTCCATTTCAGTTCCAGATTTTTGTAGAATTTTTTATTTTGCGTGAAAGCTCTATTGAGGATGTCCAGCTCTGCTTCAGATCTCTGGTTCTGTATTGATATCGCCAATTGCCAATTTTCGCACTTTTTTTCTAATTTGCTCTTGACCTCAAATCTGCAAAATAAGACTGACAAAATACCCATGCAGCATTAA